>AJFK01000769.1:0-151959 GCA_000467715.1 Hysterium pulicare CBS 123377
TGGACTTGGTGCTATATTTAGGCAAGCATAATGCGTGTAGCAAGCAATTCCTTAGAATCGGGGCTGCGTCTTAAGCTCGCGACGACTCTTCTTGGCTGGGGCACATTCACGGTTGAGCTTGGTATTGTGATTGTAGAGGCGTATCCAGTCCTCAGCAGATATTGAAGGTGTCGTCTGCACCAACTTCTGTTGTTGATTAGGTGGGAAATGGGAAACATGAATCTAGAGGGTTATGACGCTCGTTGTGGAAGAGGTTTGTTCTAGAATTGGGTATGGGTAAGAGAGCCAGGAGGAATATAATTTCCTTCTCTTCACCGAGCTCAAAAGGCACACTTACTCGTTCGGAAGACGAGATCGGGTCCTGGACATAGCTAGCCACGGAAACATACGTCATAGGTAACACGGACTGTGTAGATGTGGGCAGCAAACCCCCTGGACATTTCTTTACAATTCAAGCTTTCAGGACGATACCCTCTTCTTCTTAACCAACCATCCGTAGCCACCCGGCATCGCCTAGCCTCTTCACTGTCCTCCAAGCTACATGTTGAGACTGAAATAATACGAAATATATCGGTTGATGTGAGCGAGTGAAACGATCAAATGGCCCGCTTGGTATGTTTCCCACAAGCTCCAAGGGTCCAAACATGGCGCGAGCCAAACAGGGTATAGGGAAGCGACAGACGTTAGATCAAGAAAACGGTCGGTCGGTGTGGAAAAAGAATAGTGACAAAGGAGATCTGAATAGGAATGGGTGAAGCTAAACTAGACAATAAAAACGATAAGAAGATAAGAAGGGTGTGAATAAGACTGTGTGGAAATCCCAGATTTTGCGCCTTTCCCTTGACTGGATGGACATGGTGATGTCCTTTCCTGTTCCTGTTCCTGATCCCGTCCGTATAAACGCCAATGATATAGAAGATCCCAATAATCCAAAGTGGTAAACTCCAAAACAGAAGTCGCTGGCTCAAAGGTACTGCTGACAACAAACAAACAAGCAAGCAAAATAATACGAGAAAGAGGGAAAACAGAAGCCGGTAAAAGTTCGGCAATTGGCTGAAGAGTAGGCCTGAGGTAAGGGGTTTTAAGAAGCCAATATCAGCTTCCTACCCTTCTTCTCCTGCCGCGACTCCCGCCTTCGGGACGTTGTGCAAGAACTTCTCGCAATTGTGGGTCGTCTTTATCCTTATCGACGTGGTGAACCCGGACGTGCCTGTTAGAGAACGAAAAGTCAGCATAAAGGAGGTAGATAAAGCAGATCAAGACAGCTTGAACCAATAGCTCTTACCTTTGCAGATTGTCTGGCCGTGGATATTTGTGTTCTCGATCGGGACAGAACGGACATACGTAACCCGGAGACTGGTGAACGAGGCCATGCCGTATCATCTCATTCTTCCGCTTGAAGCCCTTTCCACCTTCACCTCGTGGGCACCCGGCAACGGGGCAGTAGTGGGGTCGGCTTTGCGAATGAACGTTTGCGTGTGAACTGTGAAGTTGAGAAAGGCGATCAGTGATAGTTCTGGCAAATGGCTAGATGAGCATTGCGACGTTTGAAAGATGGCATCGTATTTGATGAGGCAAGTGGAAATGTGATTCTTACTTTAGGAGATACTGTGTTTGGAACGGAAGAGCTGTGCAACCGGGGTGATCGCATTTGAAACCACCAGCCCCATGGGGTGGAATATGTTGAATATGAGGGCCATTAGGTGGTGGTAAGGTCCGCGAATTGAGGGCACCATCTATGCTCATGCGATGTCCATGACTTTCAATGGGCGTGGGCTGTGATTGCGAGCCTGGACTCAGGGTTTCCGAGCTTGCATAGCTATCTGCAGTCGTCGACGCCGACGCTAGAGTCGGAGGATATGGCTGGCCACGGTCTGAGACTTGCGAGGGTCTGCGATTGAAAAAGAACTCTTGTTGACCTGCGGATCGCAAGAACGGATCTTGGGTCGATATTTCGCTGTTAGCACTAATTGGTGAGGCTGCGCTACCAAGCGAAGGGAATGCGCTCGGTGGTGAGCGTTGTGAGCTGGTGGAGAAGTGCCGGGTGACTAGTGTGGGAGACTGGCCTGTCGAGGAGATGGAGTGTCGGTGGTGGAAGCCGTTCGCCCTCGCTTCATTTTGCTCGTTAATTGCGGTATCAGCCAGCTCGCTGAGCTGGCGAAAGGACGGCAGGCGTCGTTCCTGATTGGGCGAACCATTCGGGCCGTCCCGTGAGGGAGAGTTGGGGTTTTGTAATGCGGGCAGCTTATGGCTCGGTGATCCTCTCGTTGTCAGGTCGCGAAGAATGGGCGAAGTCGCTAAGGAATCTTCGTGGGGGTGCCCATTCGCAAACGGCTCAGGGCGTTCCCCAGTAAGAATCGGCGACGTGGCTTCGGATTTGGCAGTGCTGCCGACAGGTGATATGGGGTCCACGCCGTTGGCCTTTGGGAAAACACCGTTCGACAGGGTTCCTGCAGGTAAACTTTGCGCAGCTGCATGGTCTGCATCCAGCATGACACGTGACGCTTTCTCGCTCTGCGTCTGCACCCTGGGCACAGGCGGGGGATTCCTCGTTACCGTCGGCACGGGAGGACGCACGGCCGTCTGATGAAGTGCAGCCCGAGCAGTGGCCGCCAGGACGGAGGCTGCGAGGTCGACGCGACGAATGTCTGAAGCTATTTGGCTGGTCGGTTCAGCTGAACCAGAGTCTTCGTTCCTGTCGTCCATCTCCTCGTCGTCCGCGTCTGAACTCGATTCCGAATTCAGAGCCCTTTCGCCCACGAGTCTTGCGATGTCGGGTCGATTCGGGTCCATAAAACTGACGAGGACGGTGTCACCTTGGCTCGGCCGAGTCTTTCGCCGATTAGATTCTTTGCGTCTTTTAGAGGAGTGGAGACTGACGTTCTCAGGGCTCGGGAGAGTGTTCTGCTGGGGTATAAAAGGCGGGGGCGAAGGCGAAGGGGTTGCCTTGGGTTTGATGGGTCTGAGGCCAGGCGATTTGGGGAAATATTCGTCTGAATCGTAGTGTGACATTCGCCAGCTTGAGGAGAGGCGAGGCAAGCTCAGCGCCTCTCTCTGATGGCAGAATAGAAGAGATGGTCGGAGGAGATCTTGACAACCTTCCTCCCAATGCGTAGTCGGGCGTACAATGGTGGTGGGTATATCCTCAAGTGCTGAACTGGAGTGATACACGGGTCCTTTGGGTATAGTTGAGGATGCTCTAGGAATAGTTAGAACAGTGTCGCTATAAATTGTATCAGATGGTTTTGATCTTAGTTGAATCAATCACGCAACGAACAATTTCAATAGAACTACGCTGCGGACACCAAAACGTAATATTGGAAATCGTATTCGTTGCCCCGGAATAACTGAAAATTCTAGAAGAGAGAGAGGAAAGAAAGTGATAATGGACGAAAAGATTAGTCGTGACAACGAGCAGCAATGAGGATAGACCGGCGTTCTGTGAACCCCTACAGCGCGTATTCAGGTAAGATGGATCGTCGCTCCAGCAGCATACATGAACAACGTGAAGCACCATTGGAGATATATATTGGAACACGTGCAAAGATGAGTTATAATCGAAAGTAGAGGCGGCTCTGTTGAGTGCATGAGAAGCATCATCAGCTTCGTACGTACCGTACCGAGGGTGCGACGGACCACTTTCAGCCTCAAGGTGGTGGAGGTTAATTGTCGATCGCGAACGTGCCAACCAAGGCTCCGGCGACAAGTTGGTTGATCAAAGTCATGGGAAAGTCGATCTCGGTATCAGATCTTTCGCATAATTCTAGTAGATGCCGGGAAGGGCCACTGACTCTGGGGTGGACTGAGGACTTGGTATCGTCGCGTGGTGGGGGGAGCTTCGGTCAGATTCAAGCTGTGGAGGCTCCTATCGCAGCTCGGAGGAGGCTGTGTAATGGGCAGGCAGCGAGCAGTCGGGCTTCGGGAATGCTGGACAAGACCGTGCGCGGACAGCTGGTCGAAGGTTGTTGCGAGTGACGAGAATGATGGAGAAGGGGCACGATTGCTTTTGGGCCATGAGGGTGGGATGCGGCAACAGAAGGCCAGAAAGGCACCTCGTTGCGAGATGCAGAGGTGCGGCAGGGCCACAAGGCCAGCCCAAGAGCCTCTGATGATGGCCTCGAGAGACTCCAACTTGAGCCCCATCCTCATTGGATTGCCCGCTATCAGCCTCACCCCGCTTTAGAAAGTCCCTTTGGAGGGCTGCCGCGCCCCGTGTAGAGCGCACGTGCCGAACCTTTTCGATTTAGCCGACGTTCTGGCCTGCTTTTTGGTACCAGTCACAAGTACCGCTTAATAAGCCTTCTCTCTAACCGCTCTAGGTCGTCAGCAGAGAGTTTCCTCACCTGCCAGCACGGAAGCGCAGGGGTTTGCTGCTGTATTCTTCTGAATATTACCTTAGTGCATTACATGCACACATGCACCTAGCGTTCGGTGGGCATCTCACTTCTCACTGCAGCGACTAAGAGGCGCTAGGAGGTACGAGAGGAGCCTCCAAAAGCTATTGGCGACCAGGACGGCCCTTATCCAGAGCCTGTGGCCGTACACCCTCCATCCTCCACGCACTTCCCCGCCGGACAGACACCGAATCCTGAATGAATATATTATTTACCATCCAACTCTGGCTACCTACTTGTTTGTATGCAACTCTACATCTGCCCCCAGGGAACCAGCGAGTGCGAACACCACGCACCCGAACATTCATCCAGCCATCCAGCGAGCTATCCTACTCCGCTCCCACATGACACGGGATAACACCCTCACCCCCCTATCGTACAGGACTATTCAGTACTAGTCCGTCTAGTGGTCTAGTCTAAAGCAATTGCGACACCGTCTCTAATGTGAAGACACGCCCATATGCTGGAAAAAGAATCGCTCCGCTCACCCCCCATGCGGCTGAACAGGCTCAGCGAACCCCACGAACTTGAGGCGAACCAAAACAAAAATGACTGGCTGATAAAGCAGAAAGAAATGCGCCGGATGCGGAATCACATACGAGAGAGCATCCAATCCCATTTTACCCTACCAACCTGCACCTCTCTCTGTCATCGCTTCCTGCACGCTCTGCAGCTGTCCTCAAGCCTGCGCTTTCCCACCGAATCCTGGAATGCCCACCCAGCTTTTGCCTTGCGGCAATTTCGGCCGGCCAAAATTTTCGTCCAAATCGAGGATAATCTTCAGCGCGTTCCTGCTCCGAAGGTACGGCAACGGAGCTTTGGCTTCTGCAAGTCCAATGCCGGGCTCCACGTGACCTCTTGGGCCTTCGTGCTCCGCCGCACCTGGCATCGGGAATGTCCTCTGAAGGACCTCGTAACCTGCGAGTGTAAAGCCGAACTGAGGCGATGATCGCATGATACGTGCCGGTCCGCCTTTGAAGAATGCCTTAAATCCTTCCTGCTGATAGATCGTCTGTGCTGCATGACGAAGACCCGTGTAACTGGTCTCGCCTTTCCGAGCCTCGACCTGTAATCTTGTTTTGATGACATCGCAGGGCGTTGTGAAGTAGGCGGCGGGCATGCCTGCGATAGCACCTGCTGTAAGCATCTGAAGCACACCTAGCGACTTGGTTGGACTCTCTCCGAAGTAGTCTCTCTTCAAATGGCTGTAGGTTGGAAAGTAGATAGCGGAGAAAGGGACTGTTTTGAATAGTGAGCAAGACTGGTTAGTATAGCTTCAGTGCTACCCATACTTACCATCTCGTAACAGACAAGCACTAGCTCCTTTGTAGAGGCCAACCAAGCCAAGGTTTTTGATGATCCACATTGCTGATCTCTTTGGCGTTCCCTCAACGGTTTTTGCAACCTCGCCTTGCACTTGCAACCTAATCTTGACGATTTCAAGAGGGTTCGTAAAGATCTGTACAATACCGTTAGCCCCTTGAACGAGCCCCATCGGTGAAGCTGAGTGATTATTACCACTTGACAAGCACCAGCAGAACCACCGGCAACCAGTTCCCACGGCCACCATATTTTACCTGTGCTTTTATCCGTGTATTTGCCTCGCACCAAGTCGTTCACCGTCAGTTTGATGGCCTTTTCTGGTGCCACTCCGATGAGTTGTGGAAGCACTCCAGAATATAGCCCTTTGAAGCCCTCGTTCTTAATAACTGTCCGTGCGCAGTGTAATGAGTTTTTATACAACATTTCTCCGACGCGCTGGCTTCGCTGGTTTTGCATTCTCGTCTTCACCAAGTCGATGGGATACACCATGAAAGCACCAAAGGCGCCCGCTAAACTTCCAAGAGCGAAATGATGGATCGACTCCAAAACGTCATGGAGAAGGGATTTGGTAGTCGCGAACGCTTTCTGCCCCACGTCTGCCACCATGCTGGCAGAATCCATATATGAAATGTGCCATGACGGATCGAGTACTCGTGCGAAGTCCTTCAGACTCAACCTTCCAGAAGGTTCATCTAGCCCAGCGAAATGAAAGAGAATATCGGCCTCCATTGGGGTGTAGAGGTTGAATCGACTGATTCGTGCAGCCTCGTTCAAAAAGTCTGTGCGCGTAATCTTACCGTCGCTACTCTTGTTGGTGGCATTACGGATGATCAGCTCCACCATATCCATCTGCTGTATCATGTTCAGAAAGGCTCGAACGTTCGCATAGGATATCTTGCTTCCGGCGGAAATGTTGCAGAGAGTGCGCAGATTCTCCAACAGATGATCCGATAGTTTATGGGAAGCCGTCTCCAGTATTATCCTCTGGAAATCCTCGGGCTCAATATATCCGTCTTTATTCTTGTCGAAGTATAAGAATGCTTGCCGCACGCGCTCGCCTTGCATCCCACGAAGCATCTGGGAGAATTGTGGGTAGGTCATAGTATGACGCTTGTCCTTCGCTCCAATATATAGCGTGGCCCACTCGGAGCTCCAATCGAAAGGTAGACTATTGTCGTCTTTATGTGCGTTGTATATCTTCTGGAAGTCCTCAAACTTGACTAAGCCCGTACCTTCAACATCGAAGAGGCGGAAGGCAATCTCATACTCGGCGTCGGGTTTCGCAAGCAAGTTGTTGAACACGCCCCATTCGTGAATGCTTACTTTGCCGGTTCTCTTGCGATCGGCGACTCTGAACAGGATGCCATATTGGAAACGCTTAATCTTGTGCTGAAGGCAGACGAGTGGTTAGCAATGGCTCGATGATGGCGTGTTTCAGGGTGAAGGGTGAATATTCACATAGTCTTCGCTCGCTGGGGCAACAGCGTCGATGAACTCATCCTCGCCCAAATATAGGTCACCAGTTTCCTCGTCCCTGATGGCGCGCTGCATGAAGATGGCTCTGTTCTGCTGTGATAACTGGGGCTCCTGGCTGGTGCCCAGGAGCGCCTCGCCAACCTGCTCCTTCACCGTGGCCATGATGGAGGAAGCTCGGCACGTAAATGGCGGAGCTCCGAGATAGGTCGAATGGATGGTAGGACAGATCGGAGAGCAACAGGAAGCTATGGAAATAAGCGGTCAGAAGGCGAGGAGTGGGTTTCTGGCGCTGCTGCGAGCTACCTCCGAAGCTTGGACAGAAATTTAAATTTGAGCCCTGACTAGCACGTGTAGCTACTCAATCGATAGCGCCGTAGCGAGGGCGAAACGTGGAGAGGGAGAAGGAGCAGAACTCACAGAGAAGTCGTCAAACGGGAAAAGGAGTGAGTTGAATGAGTGGCCCTCTTGCAGCTGGTGAGCCTAAAATTTTCGTTCTGCCGATATTTTGTTATTCGGTGCACCCCAACGTGAGCCATTACCAAGGGTCTCTCTCACCGCCATCCGGGTTTAGTTCCTGCATCTGTCTCGCCAAACGTGGCCATTGATTGCTGAGCATTGCCGGAGCCGCAGACCTGGATATGCTTTGCTAATTTTGCCGGCATGAACTGAACTTTCCTGCACGTTTGAGATGTCTTCAAAGACCGCCTGCCAAGTTCGTCATGTGCGGAGTCTGTCGTATGTCCACCAGGTCCTTGCCGACAGCCTCCGTATGCCCTTCGGACTCGATCTACGTTAGCTTTTGAGGTGCAATTGAAAAGGGAAATTGGATTGTGTTGTCGGAACTGGATGGATGGTAGCTAACTCCGCTCGCTCGTGTGCTTTCGAGCTTTCGACTGCTGGGCAGTCCCGAGGTTTGACCTATAAAGGGGCAAGAGCGATCTATGTAGGAAGCTAGGTATACGGTTTCATTCCAAGCTTTGGTCTGCAAAACTTCGACCAAACAAAATGTCTATGAATATTTCTCCATCCAGAAAACATGCAGTATTATACACAGGACTACATGGACGCTATCAAGCTTGCTGTACGCTTACACCACGAGCCGACCAGGCTCTACCTCAAGCACGCTTTTTACTCGTTCTAGAAACAACTGCGCTCTCCTCTCGTCCCCTTTTGGCACACTGACACTGAAGACATTGACTGGAGCAATAACACCTTCTGCACCACCAATGGCAGATGGTTTTGTAACGCGCGATACTGACATCTTCCCGGCGAGGATGTCCATGATATCGGGCTTTCTGGTGGGAATGGGCTTACTGACTCTCAGAGATGTAGGCGGGAAAGCAGTGACTTGTGGGATGAAGTGCCCCGTTGAATATTTTTTCCCCGTAACCTTGTCTAAGCCTAGCACAGCATTGAATAACTCATCCGCGGATGGCTTCTTCAGCTTCGATCGGGGGAGACCATCGTTTGCCAGTTCGGTCGCACGGGCAATGAAAGTGGAAGTAGGGAGGAACACTCCAAGTGTTTGCTCCACACGTTTCTGGCATTCGGTAACTGCTTTGAGAGATATCGGAATCGCAATCTCTGTGTCGAGCTCTTCGACTGGTGCAGCTGTTGATGCTGCAGCTGATTTCTCTGGAGCTGTTTCTTTCTTTGCTGGAGCGAATATTATGTTAGAAAGATCGAGATGAGCCAGATGGCCTATCCGCTTCGATTGTTCCGAAGCGTAGGATCCTTCGATACGCCCAAGGTAAGCAAGGACATCGCCCTTGAGCAACCGCCCATTAGGTCCAGAGGCAGGAATCTTATCCGCTTCCTCTTTTTGCAGCCCATTCTCTTTTAGAAGATGTTGGACGGCTGGATACAGAGGATACGTCTGTTTGTGGGCCTTGCCGCCTGTAGACTTCTCAGTAGCCTTTGATGGGGCGCTAGCTTCGGCAGATGATTCAGTGGGTTTCTGTTCCTTAGGGGTTGGTGCAGCGTCGTCCTTTGATTTGCTTGCGGAAGAATCTTTGCCTGCATCGGCCGTTTTCGAGGACGTGGAATCTTCTGGAGGAATTTCAAGGGAGCTGAGGTCGTCCCCGGGCTCCGCTGTCACTCCTATCCTTGTACCGACTTGAACTGATTTTGTGCCATCCCCTTGCTGCAATAAGTATTAGCACCGAATCCAGTTTGCATATTCTGGGGCCATACAATTATTTTTGCAAGAATGCCGTCATCCTGGGCCTCGACATCCATTTGTGCCTTGTCGGTTTCGATTTCAAGCAAAACATCTCCGGCAACGAATGAATCACCTAATACCTTTCAGCAATCGGTCGTTGCGACGACCGCAAGCTCAGTCTGCCGGTAAATAGTCTCGTACCTTCCTTGACCTTCCAGCTCGCGATATTCCCTTCGGTCATTGTCGGCGATAGTGCAGGCATGTTGAAATTCTGCGCAGCAAGCGGTGCAGGTGTAGCACGGAATCCTAGATATTTCCCGTCAGTATTGAGCTCGATCCAGCGATGAAGTGCTTCTACCTCTTGTTGAGCCATATTGATTTCGCAATTGCCGTCCTGCGACTCGCGCTGACAGCCTACATGCTGTAGCAATTGAGGCCATTAGACGCCAGGGGAATGAAGAACGACGTGCGAGCGGTGTTAACAGGAATGATGAAGTGTTGAATAGCTTCCCGCTTGTTGGGTTATTCTTTCGGGGATGTGCGGGAGCACTTCGGCCCGCCTCCTTCAAAAGTTACAACTTTTCTGGTTAACTGCAATTGCAGCATTCAGTGAAACCGGTCAATTCAACGCCGTTCTTGACGTTGTGTTAAGGTACGTTGTAGTCTGGTTCGTCGCGCAAGTCGGACTGATACTGATGACTTCGAGATAGAATGTCGTCTATCTCTCGGGGTTTTTCGGGCTTCATAAACCCAAACTGCTTCCGCCTCCCACCTTCCATCCGAGTCGCCCTTCTATCCAATCGAGCTCAATACCATAATTCCTCATTCCAGAAGCAATGCTTTTCTATTCTTTCAAGATCAAACCAGCACGCTTCGTCGAAGGCTGCTCCGAAGAGCAATGCATCCCCATCCGCCTATAGAGCCCGCGGGAGCAGAGTTCCATCCTCACGGTACCCGAGCTCCAATCCGATTATGCGCTTGGTTGAGTCGACGGGGAAACCAGTTCTTTTATACAAGGCTCCCAATCGTGGCATGTTCACCTTGGCGACTTATGCTGCCGCTGGTCTACTGATCGGGGGTGGCTGTTGGACTATGAACAACATGTATCTACAATTGCCCAAAGAACAGCCCGCTTGGGTTGGTGTTAGCTATGGTTTTCTTGCCATTGCCCTTGTTTTGTTGGGAATGTATTGCTTCACTGCACCAGTGCATCGTTTGCTGTCAATCGAGGCAATCCCCGGGGTCGCGGGTGGACCTGTACAACTTCGATTCCAAGGGAAGTGGGTGGACCTCCCATTCATCAAGCCAACCATCATGATGGTCAAGCCAGCGGATACAGCATTACCTCAGAAGATCCGACCAGTAGTTGAAACCTTTCGCGATGTTTCTCTTATCAGCCGTCAAGACATAGCCTTTGGCCTTGAGAACAAGGGGCTTGTGGTTCGCCCACTCATTCTCACCGTTCGATTCATCTCACGTGGAGTTTTCCGCTATTTTGTCAACACAAGAATCATCATCACCCGCTTCGGGATCATCTATGTTAATGTTGATGGTACTACGTGGAAGCTTGACGCTACCGGTTGGCTTCTTGACGACGGGAAAGGTATGTCACTTCACTCCTCTTCCACAGTGCTATTTCTGACAGGAGACTAGGACTTGACAGTATTATCCCGAATTATTAAGACGTCAACTAATTTGAGGTACAATTCTTTTTGTAATATTGTATTCCTATACATAATATCCTATCAATCTCACACACCCGGAGTGAGTTACTAGAGCAAAGAAGGGAGTTCTAGGTGGAGAAAGGAATGACATAATTACGTGTCTGCTATACTTCGTATCTTGGGTGGATCTCCAAATATAGCAAGGGCCCAGGAAGCTTGCTTTTAGTGGTTTAGGAGAGTAGCAGGCAGAATCTAAGAACGAGCAATAGAGGTTAAAAGCCTTCCATGATCACATTTCTGTCGTGACCCTTAGTTGAGATGAGAGCGAAAGCTGGTTAGTGGCTCGGAGAGTGCACAGCGGTTAGAAGCGGGGCTAGCTTTGATTCTTAAATCGGTGAAAGGACACTCCTGGTCAAGGACAAGCCTGGTCCAAGCCTTACGCCCTCAACTTTCCTCTCGTTTTGATGATGGCTGCAGTCGTTCATTCAACAACGCATTTTTTGAAGAGGAACAAGCTATACGAGGTAGAGAAGCCGTATTCTCTCCGATTCACACCTCCCGAAGGCTTTCCAAGAGCGAACATCACCTTGGAGAGGCATGCCATTGACATTCGCGATGTACGAGGGACGCGGAACCTATCATTTGACAAAGATGGAGTTGAATTAATCTCTTTTGAGTCAAAGATGACGTACGAGAATTATGAGAACGAGGAAATTGTCAGAGACGTTTATTTGCGTGAGGTTGCAGATACTTTGAAGGCGTTTCTTGGTGCCAAGCACGTACAAATCTTTGAACATACAGTACGTATTTAAGCTTAGTTGGGTACAGATCGCTTAGAATCGAAGGTCAGAAAGCGTCATGAGACATTTCCAATCTCTACGGGTGAACCATATCACTACAACCAGCCGACCTCTATTGCTCATGTTGATACTACGGTCAAATGGACCTTGACTATGGCAAGACAATTGAACCCAGGAAAGACCGAAAAGATCACCGATCATCGCATCCAATGCGTGAAGTAGGTCCCAAGTCCTTCAAACGTCTAATCTTCATTCGTCGGAGATCCCATTGCTTACCTTTAAGTCTCTGGAAACCCTTGTCTGGCCCAGTCAAAGATTGGCCATTGGCAATTTGTGATCCAGAAACTGTTGATAAGGACAGTGATTTTGAACCATGCGATCTCGTATATCCTGACTACGTTGTGGAAAACCGTCAGATCTATCACTCGAATCGACAGAGGTGGTTCTATCTGAGCAATCAGATGCCGAATGAGGCGTGGGTGTTCTTGCAGTCAGATACCGAACCCAGCGCAAACCCTGGTATGTATCTAACACTGTATGCTGGATTCTACCTGGCTACTGATCTGCTCACAGTGGCTCATACTTCGTTTCCTTTCCCTGGTGTTGGTCCCGATGATGTCCCTCCGCGGGAAAGCATTGAAGTCAGGGCTTTGGTCTACTATGGAGATCCTGAAGACTAGTGGATATCGATCGCGGTACTTCATTATTTAACTGCGGATGCAATTTCGTATCATGCTTGGATATCTCTGAAAGCGCACTTATAAACATTGAGCCACCCGGCATCACCAACCACTTCCATCATTTGCTGCTCTCCTGCTCGACCTGCCAGCCCTCACGAGCAAAAAAGCTTCCTGTATTGCCATCGAAGATCATGTACTCGCCTTTTTGAAAGCCGTATGTCTGTGGTTGTGGTTGCGATCGAGGGGCTGGCCAGATTGCTCGCCACGGTTGGCGCTTCTCGTTCGTCGACTCATTCGCGTCTTCCGCTCGTAGGATTGCTACTGCTGCTGCGGGTGCAGTCTCGGACATTTCGAGAGTATACTAGTAGTATATACTGTTCAATTAGCGCAGCTACTGGCGCAACGACCAAGTGTCGACCTACCACTCGGGCTTCTCTAGGTAGCTCTAGCGCAATGCTTTTGATGGGATGAATAGGTATGGCACGCCCTCGCTCTGGGTGGGATCTCAGGTCACTAAAAATGAACTTGAACTGCCCGACAGACTTTGATGGCACGAGGACAAAGGTCTCCTGCGGGGTATGTGGCAGGCTTCTGCTGGCTCGGCTGGCTAGGTACGGATTGTGTACGCTAGATTAGTATAGGTAATGAATCGACACGTGATTAGGTGCATTGGGAAAATATGCACCTTCTCCTCTCCTTTGCCGCACTATCCCAACATTGCCTCCATTGTTGTTGAGTTCGTTATCATATTACAACAATTGTACTTATGCAAGATTTCCTTGTCCTCCAATTGATGACCTTAAACGACACGACGCCTTTAAAAATCTCTGTTCCGGAATCCATTACTTGTTGAACCACAATCTGAACGACTTCTTAAGAAACCAGGCACAGGTTCTCCGGGCTCATCTGGAACCCATGTTCGAGTTCCTTCTCCAACGGATATACAATGGCGTCGTACAGGACTCTTCTTATTTCTTCGTTGTCTAAGTCCTGGATAAGAGTGTCCCAGTCCAGGCAAGCCTGGACTGCCGAGCGATAGCCTTCGTAGACCTCACCGTCTAGATCTTGCAAGAGCCGCATAGCCGTGGTTAGGTTTGTGTTCTCATTCGGTTGTCCATCAATCAGGTCTTCATCGGAATATCGCGCCTCAATGGATTCACTCAAATATATTTCGAGCAATAGTATTCCCAGAGAGAGTAATGCTGGACTGGAATGCACCCTAGAAAAGCTCTCGCCGTTTATTTCTTGGTTAGTCTCGAAATCGACGGTTAAGAAGGGTCGGCTGAGATCAGGCCCTGCTGCTGACGACTCCTTGAAGAATGTTATATGTTCTTTACTCCAGTCCTCACACAGCCACGGACCATTGGAGCAATGAAGTGCAGCATGGGCGAGTACAACAGCTAACACCCACTTTTCCCTCAATTTCAGTCTTTGGCCTGGATCATCTAGCAAATTTCGCAGCGGGATATCTCTTTGTCGATGAAGTCTCAAATTCATTTTCCTTGATCTCATCTGCCAAAGCTTTCCGCGTTCGAAAACCATTTGGAGACTAGATCCTTGGGATTTCTGGATCAGAGTGCACAACGATTCAGCATCAATATCCCGCATTGGATCCAGTGATGGGGATGGGGATGGGGATGGGGCTTGGATCGTCTGACCGCTGACAACGAATCTAACATTTCTACTTCCTTCGGGTAAGGAATGATTGCTGCCACCGTAGTTTCATTAGACTTTCCCTCCTCAACGTGCCTAGGGCCTTGCAAACGTACCTTACGGCAGAAATTCGAATTGTGCTTTCTTGCCACCTTGATTCGTCTGAGTCAATGTCTGCTGTCGAGACAACCATATCAAGACTGTCATCCGACTCTATACATCGCTGAGTTGAACAACAATTCCATAGGCAAAGCCTTGCTTCGTGGCGTGCTTGACATTCACACGGCCTCTTTGGCCATTTCCTCGCCATCTTATTATATAAGGGTTCCGAAAATCTTCGGGTTCTGGTTGGAGGTATCTTTCTACGGGACAATCGGTTGTCGCGATTACTGATTGATACAGAGCCAAGAAGCAAACGTTCCAGTTTCTGGTTACCGTCCCTAATTTTGTGCATCGCAACTCGACGACTTTTCTCATTACTGGTGAACTTCAAGCGATCCAAGAAGTCGCTTGAGGCTTGTCCTTTATCGAGGATAGTCCGAAAAGCTTGTAACTTTGCAAACATCGTCCTTGGTCGATTCTGTATTCACATATTCAGTCGTGTCTTTTAAAAAGGTACTCATACACCCACAGTGTCCAAGCCGCGCAGAGCGATCGAGTTATCGCTTATAAGCGCGTCAATGCTTCTCAAGATACGTCCCAGGATTTCAGCAAAAGGATGCGCACTGTCTCCGAGAGTATCCTGAATAGCCTCATCCAAGGCGCTGCTGGCTTTCTGCTGCTGGCTTCCGGTAAGACCCAAAGTCTTGCGAACATCGAACAGGGATGTTGTTCTGTTTGCAACTCTTCGTAGAGTATTCTCTAACAATGCCAGCTCGTCGTAGAGTTCGATATAGAAGTCAAGCTGTTGTTCATGTTTCGAATTGGACGAGGCTAGACCCTTCGCCTTGCGCCAGATCTTTTCGTGGTGCTCCACTGCAGAAATCACAATAGGTAGGATCGCCAAAGCAAGTTCAACCCCCGTCATATTGATAACATAGACTCTGAATAGTAGCAGTGATGGATTGCGGGACTTTTGATGGTAGCATTGAAGACGTGAGACATGATTTCTATCTGGTTATGGCTTGTGACCGGTGAGCTCGTCCCGCACGGCGTAATCGAATGAGGCTGCTGACAAGGGCTGTGTGAAGGCGTCGAACCCGGCTCAAATTACCACAACCAATACGCATGTTGCTGATAAAAGTTCAGGCAAAAATCCTCGCCTCGATTTGATACGGTTGCTTTTTTCCCTGTTCGTGGCAACACCTTTTTACTACATGATAGACCTTGGCTATTGGCTACAAAACGTGTCATGATTCGTTCAGCGACAGACTCAGGATGTCAGCCATCGTCGCCATCCCATCACATAGTCGCAGCGAAACCTACTGAGAGTCTAGTCACTTCTCGACCGTGGAAAGGCTAATATTCCCTGGTAGTTCCTTGTGCAATCACTTCGCCGGCTGTGCACGTGACGCGCAAGGCTGGCTCAGTCTGACAGAATCCAACGCGTCTTTCTCATCTTCTATTTTCCCCACCTTAACTCTATTCTACAATTCACTAATTCCAAGTGCCATCATGGCTGTCGTTGATATACGAAGCCAGGCTGGTGAGTGTCTGAACCAATTCAAGATACTCCTTGAAATTCAAGTACAGATCCACAACAATGGCGAGGCTGAATACCTTGAGCCCAATGAACTCCGCACGGACGACCAACTTGCAAGATTCAATATGTGGGCAGGCAACATCGGTGTCTTCGCAGATGGGCATGCATCGCTTGACCATCGACTCCGGTACAGCGATGAGGCTAAACAGCTTATGATTAAGTTTCTCCACACACTTAGCGATTTCATCCAGAGAGGTATGGATGTGCTCTTGATCTTGAATGAGGTGTTCTCTCTGACAAGTGATGTACCTAGCTACGGCGTCACTCAATCCAGGTTCAAGCATCATATATGATGGCGAATCTACAGATCCCCTTACCTCCTTTGACGAGTCGACCAACGATACTTTTCAGCAATCAGTGTCATCGATAGTATCATCATCGTTCCAAGGAACAGAAACGGATTCCCTGCCAGACCTGTCCACACCTATTAGCTCTTTCGAGCAAAGGCTACAAGGGGTCGAGCGAACCATTGACAGGCTGTATCGACTATCTGTCATCATCCGACAACCATCCATTACCAGTCAAAACCATAAAGCAGAGAAGCAAATTATCACAGATGAGGAAGGAAACAACATCGATGGGCCTTTTAGAAATTACGCCTCCAGGTTTATTACTCACAGATTTCCGGAAGCCTCACAGCCTCTCATAGAGAGATTATCAAGCGGCATCTTGACCCGACGGAAACGATTCCTTTATCGTCAGAGTCACCAAAGAAAGTTAAGCAGTCAAACGACAGTTGATATTGGAGAACAGTCAAACGACGTGTCTTTAGATAATACTAATGATGTGGAGTCGACTATCCGAGACTTTAAGCCAATTGATGAACACCCTTTCAAAGGAACGAAAGAAGATCGACTCAAACCTCAAATGCGGGCTGCGCCATCACAGACATCTGCCTCTGCGTTAACTGGCCGACCGCTTCCATTAGAAAAGGCGTTAGAAGATGAAGACTCGAAGCAATCCACAGTCTTTACGAATACCCTTACCAACAACGACAGGCCGGTACAGGTACCTAAACCCCCCAAACCGACACCGGGAAGTAAGGAGTTTGAATGTCCTTTTTGCTGTCTTATCCTTCCAATACGCCAAGCTAAGGCGTCTCGATGGAGGTACGTTTCCGATTGTTTTGTGCGCGCGTGGCACGTGGTGTCACTGAGAGATCATCTTCACCCTCGTCTTTAAAGCACAGCACCATTTTCTTATGCCACTCATGGCGGCGAAAACCGCCGTAGTGAAGTTCAGCTATAACATGTTCATGTGCTTTGGGACGTCGAAGAATCCACAAGCAAGCAACTCGCCACTTATAGATGATATGTAGTTGAGACTGATACTAATGTTTTGTAGGCGGCATGTTATGGAGGACTTGGAGCCGTACACCTGCGTCTTTCCGCAGTGTACTGAATCAAACTTGTTCTTTCGGGATCAAAAAGCCTGGATCACCCACATGCAGAAAGCTCACACTAATAGGTGGGTCTGCACCTCTTCTGCTCACGACGCTTCATCTTTTCAGACCGAACAAGAATATGAGGAGCACATGTGGACTGCGCATACTGGATCTTTTACAAAGGCCCAACTTCCGTTACTTAGAAACCGATCGAAAGCTCCTGCTGTTGTTACATTCGAGTGTTGCCCTTTGTGTGGTTATATTCCTTCACAGGATGAGCTAGACCGGGAATGTGCCGCCCGCGGGCTCAGCAGTGTTCGAACTAATGACTTTCAAAAGCTATCATCTGACCGTATCACCAAACATCTTGCTGGACATCTTGAATCGTTGTCAGTCAAAGCTCTACCATGGCAAGATGTGCCCGATGATATCACAGAAGACAGTGCGGGGTCAAAACAAGCTGTGGAGAGTACTGCGCAGAGTTATAATGGCTCGGAGGTTCACGTAAATGCGAATTCTACTTCCGTATTGACAGAGGAAGAGCCTATACCGGACAATCCACTCCACTGGTCCGCCCCAGATGATGGTTATGGAGACACAGAACCTGTGAATTATGAGCAAGATTGGGGCTTCATTCCTCGGCCTAGCTATCATGGTCACGATAGGGACCCGATTCTACAACCACTGCTTCGGAAACTCTATCTCGATATTTCATTTACAGCGGGTAGTTCTCGTGGCCCAAATCTCCCTCGCTTTTTTGTTCCAATTGCCCAAGATCCCAAGTTTTTCGGACGCGAGCTTGCCCTCAATGCAATCAAAGAGTCTCTGTGCCCAGGCAAAACGCCTGCAATAGCTATCAGTAAACCACCAAGCTTTCCACGATGCTGTGCCATCCACGGTCCTGGCGGCATGGGTAAAACCCAGGTTGCTGCACAATTTGTTTGGACTCACCGTCCGTGTTTTGATGCTGTGCTTTGGGTCCACGCCGAAAATTCATTTAAGATTCTGCAGGATCTCAAAGATATTGCTGTGGACCTTGGGCTTATTTCTGAAGACTCTATGGATGCAATGGATCTATCATCCACACGGGATATTGTTAAACGATGGCTCGTCAATCCAAAAAAAAAGTTATCAGACTCAGACGACCCAAAAGCCAAGAGGGCATCATGGCTTCTTGTTTTCGACGGGGTGGTGGACCCTGATATTCTCAATGATGTGTGGCCCTACGATGGACCAGGGTCTATTTTGATCACTAGTCGGAGTCCGCATTCTTGGTCAACCTCCTTCCATCTCAAACCGTTTTCTACAATTGAGGCCACTGAATACCTCCTGCAACTCACCGAAAAGGCTGTTTCGGATGAGGAGAGGTCAGCCGCAACCGCGATAGCCATTCGTCTTGGTGGGCTTCCTTTAGCTTTGACTCAGATGGGCGGGATTATCCTACACCAGGGACTATCTTTTACACAATTCCTGACAATCTATGAGCAAAAAGAAGGCCGACAAGAATTGTTGCACTGGGGGACGACGGATGCACAGCCCTCGCTATCGAATTATGAGCACAACGTAGCATCCGTTTGGGCGTTCGATAGCCTCGAGCAAGGGGCTGACTTACTCAATGTCTTTTCAATGCTCGATCCGGACGGTATACCAGAAAAGCTTTTTACCGAAGGCCTAGACCGCCAGTCCTCGCAAGGAGTAATGCAGTTGAAAAAAGAATACAAGATTGCAAGAAATGAACTGTTGGCTCGTTCTTTGATCACTGGAAATAAACGATTGAAAGAGTTGTTTATTCACAGGCTGCTTCAGGACGTAGCGAGAGCACGAATGAAGCAATCTAAGCTGCGGGAAACTTTCTTTACATGTGTCAGACTCATATCAGGGGTATGGCCTTTCGAACAACTAGTATGGAGACATGGCATTGCCAGGTGGGAGGCATGCGAGGAACTTTTTACTCACGTACAAAGACTAAAGGGTCTGTTCCCTGGGATTATTCCATCTACCGACTCTTTCGAAGATTACGAGTTTGCAAAACTTCTTATAGATGCCGGCTGGTAAGTATATATAATTCTTCGGATGAACAACATAATAACACTCTCAGGTATCGCCTCGAGCGAGGAACGTTCACGGAAGCTATCCTATTTCACAACATGGCTCAAGCAATCTGCGAATCTTTAAAGCTCCGATTACTCGAGCACCCAGAGCTTGCTTCAGATAGTTTAGAAATGCTCGCGCGGTTGAACTACTCGCTGGAAGAAATACAGCACAACAGAGGTTGTATCGCCCTTGAGACTAACGAGCCGTGCGATGCGTTGAAATACCACAAGCTCTTTAATGCGGCGATGGTCAAAGAGCTGTCGGGAAAAGTCGATCACAACGATATGAGGCTTGCGAAGTCGTGGAACGAGCTCGGGAATTCCTACATGATCTATTGCGACTGGGTCAAAGGCGAAATATGTTTCCTAAAGTCCATAGAAGAGATGCGGAAGCTCAAGGACTTTGAGGCTACGATGATTTCGCTTCCCTTAGCAAATCTCGCGCTAGCCTTTTGGCTACAAGGGAGGTACGAAGATGCGGCGAGCACTCTCATCCAGGGCTTACGAGACCGAGAAGCGGCATTTGGCCCGGATGACCGTATCTCGTTCATAACCGGCCGGTTCTTCCATGCTCTCGGAAACGTCAAAGCAAGCCAAGGCCTCTTTGACGAAAGTCTCGAGTACCATCGTCGAGCTCTCCTACAGTATAAGTCAACTATGGGGAATCTCCACCACCGCACCGCAGATGTCTTTGTGAAAGTTGCGGAACATAGCATTCGGCTCAATCAGTACGAGATGGCCCTTGCGCTACTTGATCATGCCCTTGAGGCTTACTCCCATTCCACAAACTTTATACCAGAAAAGGCCAGGGCGTCGTTCAAGCGGATTAGAGTTTTGAGGGCTCTAAAGAGAGTTGAGGAGGCTGAGGCCGAACTTCCTAAGTGCTTTCAGATATTTACCAGGCTGTATTCGGAGCACAAGTATAATGAGGGTATCAAGAAGACTAAAGCTGCTGATCTAGAAGATGAAGACTTCGATAAAATTATTGTGTTTTGGTCAAAATAGGAAGAAGCGCTAATATCGAGTCTCGCTATTGTAGTACTTTAAGGGCTACTTTAATGCCAACTTGCTTTTCTTCAAACAACCTTCAAACGCCTCTAAGAGCTGTGCCTCTGCTCCCGGTCGGGACATCAATGATTAATGCATTACAACTGTGTTGTTCCTTGTGACCGGCTAACTCATGAATGCGACTCAATCTATGAATGCTGGATCACGACCTTTTGGACTGCTGCATCTACGGCGTAGAACCCTTGATACGGTGCTCAGATACCGGTGGTGATGCTAAATTCCGGGAACTTGCTACAATACCCGTAACAAGAAACAGGCCAGTAACTTTTTTTCATTACATTGTATTTAGGATTCTTCTTAAATTTGCGTATGGGATTGGAAAACGGATGATTCCGTAACGGGGTTGGGGTGTACTCATGTTGATGAGGTTGCACGTGGCGGGAACAACACCAAGTTTGCTTAGTGATCCCTATCCACAATCCAACGTTACCTAGCCTGCGTTCCCCAACTTGAACATAGCAAAATGCCAGATAAGAACCTGCGCAATAATGAGCAGAGTAGAACCTTAAAGGAGATAAATTAAGGAGCGCATTATGTGGCGGGCGTTCCCCGACATGCCAATTGTACACCATTTTTAGATTATGCGTAGGCCGCATGCAGTGTCAATAGCTGGATGCCGACAAGGTGAGCATCCAAATCATTATCAAAGGTCAAAATAATAGACTGTCTACCAAAGGGTATTGGGTGGCCTGAAAGTCGTTTCAATAGTGTGGGTGCACGTGCACCGAGCCACGAGCTTCCCCACAAAACCCAGCGACGGCAACGTGCCTTAATGCTTTTAAGCTTTTTGAGCCTCATAAGTTCCTGCAGACGATCGCCAGGGAGCTATGGATGAGAAGATGGTTTTGACGTCTCTGAATGCCGTAAAAAGGCTGCCGGGACTTACCCGAAAACTCTCAATTTTCGTAGCTATGAGGTTGGAAATAAGTTTTTTCTATTCGAAAAGGTGGTTGACGAAGAAATGCGACGAGAAAATGGCATTATCGGCGTTGTGGTGGACTCGTTGCAAGGGAGCATTTCCTTGTGTCAAACAGTTTGGGTGCGGTTGCGATTACACTGAGGTTGTGTCTTGGCACACTTTTAGCGCGATTTGCGAAGGCAGCCCCAGTCTTGCATCAACACACCGCAACCACCCCCATCGCCTACCCACCGCGGTGCATCTCGACACTTGTTCTCTCCTATCAATCCTTCCGTTCAAACAGACTTTTAGAATTGTTTGTTACGATTGCGACGGTGTAGCATACCCTACTCTCGTTGTCGAGCGCGTCACCACCATCGAATTGTATTCGGCGAAACCGCGACGACTACCGACGACTGCCTCCACCGAGTTATTCACAGTATCAGCGCAGCGATCGCATAGAAATTATACTTGTTTAGATGCAAATGCAATCGCTTTTGGCAGTATACTATTTGTGTACGTAGATTGACAATACCCCGTTGTTGACGGTGAAGGTGTGGTTCCGTTCACTAACAACAACATTATCGATAGACTTCCAGTCGCCCTAGACTCCAATTAGTGAAGTATCTCAGATGTCTCACCGCCCAAAGCGAAGGCAGGAATTCGATCCTCTCGCCTCAGACCCCGAAGACGCTGACTGGGACGGTCGCGACACTTCACCAGGGCCTAAGCCTCAAAAGCGTCGGTCAAAGCCATCCTCGAGTTCGAAAAGGAGAGCAGCCAAGAAACAAAGAAGAGAATATCGAGATTCTGAGTCTGATGTTGTAGATGATGAAGAATCATTAGCGACTGACGACTCGTTTGCTGAAAGCTCTGAGGAGGAGGAAGTAGAAATCAACCCAGCAACTGGACGGAGCGTCCGTCGAGCGGCAAAGAAAGCTATCAAATACGAAGAGTCTAGCGAAGAGGAAGTTGCATCCGCATCGCCGGAGGAAGAAGACGAACCCGCACCTCCACCAGATAACAAGAAGAAAAGGCAAACTCTTGTGGTGAAATTGAGGATGAAACCAGAGCCTCGCGCGACACGTGCTCGAGCTGGCAGTAAGCCACTGGGGCGTGGAAGGACCCCAGAGGTGGCTGGTACCCGACGTAGTAGCCGCATTTCACACGACATCGAAGACCCCATAATTCAACTGTCCAACTCCGGCAAGCACGCCGAAATCCTCCGTCCTGGCACACGAAGCCCCGAACCGCCGCCTAGGCGTCCCATTCGAGGTGGAAAGGGCATGAAAAAGCCTGTAAGCGCCATCATGGAAGCCTCCCAAGAAGCTTCAGTGGAACATGAGGATACCCCAGGCCCGCTCGATGATCTTATTCCTGCAGAGGATGCGCAGGTGCAAGCGAGTGAGGAAGCCTCACCTGCGGGACCGGAGGAGCAAGGTCAAGTTGAAGAACCAGACGAGATGGAAGGTGTCGTCATGGAATCTGAACATGGTGAAGAAGCTGCAGAAGGCGAAGAATCGGACGATGGGCCCGTTATGCGTGGCGGTCGAAGTCTCAGAGTAAGTACCCTCCCATATTCACATAGCAAATGGCAGACTTTGACTCATTGTCACAGCCTCGACCAAAGCCTGAACCTGCTACATCGTCATCAAGAGCTCCAGGAAAAAGAAAGCGTGGCGTGGATGAGAGTAGCGATTTCGAGCCAACAGCAGAAGAAGAAAAAGAAGACGAGGACCTATCACAGTCTGATCACGCGAAAGGAAGACGCAAGTCCACCTCGGACGAGAGCGGTTCTGGTCGTAGGTCAGGCCGCTTAAGAGGCAAAACAAGAAATATGCAACGGAGCAGACGGAACACTGATTCAGACGAACCAGACAGTGATCTCGATCCCGATGAGTTAGCTGAGGAAGCTCAAGAGCTGAACCCTCGAAAACGACGACGTCTAAGCCGCCGTCTTCCCGACGATCAGGTTGCATACGACGACGCTCCTAAGTTGCGCAACCGTAACAATAAGCCTGCGCCAGATTATCGCATCCTTCGCCCAGAGATCATGCAGCAACTTGAAGATGACGATGCCGGCCCTCTTTCAGCTCCACGAGCAAAAGGTGGGCGCTCAACATATCGAAGCCTCTTTCCCACGCAAGGGCCTTTTGGCGGAGGTATAGAATCTGGCCCCATCACAGGTCGTGGGGGAGTCGGCGCAGCTGGAGGGGTTGATTCAGACAGCAGCGATGATGAAATCCAGAGGATGCCAAGAGGTTTGGGGGGTGCTGTCGGCATGACTCCTACCACAGCAACAGCTCCTCACTTCCACTTGCCTCAAGCACACAGTGCTGATCCGCAACAGACGAACGCTTCTGGTGGAGGACCAGCCAATTTCGGAAAAGTCAAAGATAAGAAAGCGCTTGCAGATGCTGACCCGTTGGGCGTTGATCCTAATGTCAACTTCGATGCTGTCGGCGGATTGGATGGGCACATCAATCAATTGAAGGAGATGGTCCTTCTTCCGCTCCTATATCCAGAAGTATTCCAGCGCTTCCATATCACTCCACCGCGGGGCGTCTTGTTCCACGGACCACCAGGTACTGGTAAAACACTTCTAGCACGTGCTCTTGCTTCTAGTGTCACCACTCAGGGACAGAAGGTGACCTTCTACATGCGCAAGGGAGCTGATGCGTTAAGTAAGTGGGTTGGTGAAGCTGAGCGCCAACTTCGTCTACTGTTCGAGGAAGCTCGAAAGACTCAGCCAAGCATTATCTTCTTCGATGAAATCGATGGTCTGGCGCCCGTACGGTCAAGCAAGCAAGAACAGATCCATGCATCCATCGTAGCAACATTGTTGGCCCTCATGGACGGTATGGATGGCCGTGGTCAGGTTATCGTCATTGGTGCGACAAATCGTCCCGACTCCGTCGATCCGGCTTTGCGACGTCCTGGGCGATTCGATCGTGAATTCTACTTTCCTCTGCCCAACGTGGAAGGTCGGCGTGCTATCATCGACATTCACACAAAGAACTGGGAACCCCCTTTGAAGCCACAATTTAAAGAGCAGCTAGCTGATGTTACGAAGGGCTATGGAGGTGCAGACCTGCGCGCTCTTTGTGTCGAAGCGGCACTCAATGCTGTTCAAGGAACTTTTCCCCAAATCTACCAATCTGAAAAGAAACTCCTTATCGATCCAAGCACTATCAAAGTTCTTGCTAAGGATTTCATGATCTCTGTCAACAAGATTGTTCCCTCATCTCAGCGCACGGCTTCATCGGGAGCTGCGCCGCTATCGAAGGAAATTGCACCCTTACTTCGCTTACCATTACAAGAGATTTCGAAGATCATTGACGAGATCATTCCACGCAAGAAAAAGCTGACGGCCCTCGAAGAAGCTCAGTACGACGACCGAGATGATGAACAAGGTTTTGAGCACGATGCCATGATGCGAACCTTTGAAAGTGTTAGAATTTTCAGACCACGCCTACTGATCACAGGGTTGCAAGGTATGGGACAGCAATATCTAGGAGCCGCCCTTCTCAACAAATTCGAAGGCCTGCATGTACAGTCTTTTGATCTCCCAACCATTCTTGAGGACCCTGCTCGAACACCTGAGGCCGCGATCATTCAGCTTTTCAAAGAGGTCCGACGTCACAAGCCAAGCGTGATCTACATTCCCAACGTAGATACTTGGTATCAGACCGTGGGACCAAATGTTATTAAGACCTTTAAGGATCTGCTGCGTGGTATACATGCGAACGAACCGGTTCTTCTCCTTGGTGTCATGGAGCAGTCTAGCGAGTCTGAAAAACCCGATCCTGCGATGTTGCGCGATCTTTTTGGGTTCTCTCCAAAGAATCAGTATACACTAGAGAGGCCGAAGGAAGATGCTCGTCGAGAGTTCTTCGAAGAACTTTTCCAGTTCATTCGAATGCCACCAAACGACTTCCCTGATCCGGATAACAGAAAGAAACGAATCCTTCCCGAACTCGAGCCGGCACCCACAGTAGCCACGAGTTCAGATCCTGAACAAACCGCCGACCAGCTTAAGCGGCAGAAGAGGCAGGACAGACTTACGCTCAACAAGCTCAAAGTTTGCATTCAACCAGTTATGGACCAATTAAAGAAAACATATCGAAAGTTCTTCAAACCTATCATCCCCGAGGAAGCGATCTTCTATCTGTATGAAGAGCAAGATCCAAATCATGTTGGCACAGATCTCCCGATCGAACAGCAACAAGAGCAGGGACTTCATCGTCCATTTGAGCTCTCCAAGGATGCAAAAGGCATTCCCGGATTACGACATACAGCCTCCAACAATTTCTACTATAATCTAGATCTGACCATCATCGAGAAGCGCCTCTCTAATGGATACTACAAGCGATTTGCGGACTTTTCGGCAGATATCAAGACGATCGCCAAGGATTCCAGAACTTCTGGTGATCCTGAGCGAACCATTAAAGCGAATGAAATGCTCTCCAACGTAGAGGTCGATATGGATATGCTTGCATTAAACAACCCAGCCGTGCACGCTGAATCCGAGGTCGTCTATGCCCGTGAGCAAGAACGTGCACGAAGAGCTCGCGAGAAAGCCCAGAAAGATGCTGCTGCGAATGAAGAAGTCACAGTCGTCAAAACAAATGTGCCTCCTCAAATCTCAAACACTACTACCGAGACGTCAGGTCCAGTAACGCTTGGAGTTCAAGTCCCCGGTCAGCATACCATTCCACCTGTCACGCCAGTGCGAGCTTATCCTGGAGCTGGTGTGCTCTCTAACGGCACAACGAGTGTTGCAGATACCACTAATCGCCATCAAAGCAACGGGTCAACGATTCCTTCAAGGCCCGAGGAGGACAGTCACATGACTGACAGCCAAGATCCCGGCCAGCATTTCCAGACACCAAGTGGTCCAGGAACTCAGACTCAAAAGTCTCAAGTATCGGGTCGGACATTTGTTGCTCCCAATTCTCATCCGGGTGAGTATCACAACAGTGCGTCGACCACCACTTCTGGGCAGAAAACATCCGATCGATCTGACCCTTCGTCCGGCGGCAAATTTAACACGCAAAGCACCAATGGTGTCTCCACTGGTCAACACCCAGACTTTGCGAGTATGATGCCTCAAGGAGGCGGTTCCCAGATTCCTGACACTCAGGGTGGGTTTTTCCAAAGGCGCAGCAAGCGTCCCCCAAATATATATACATCGTCCACATCTGACTTAACTCCTATTCCAGAGGTGCCTTCTAGCAGCCAGCCCTCAAATTCCCAGCCATCGCAATCTTCATCGCAGCATCCATTCTCGATGCCAGCACCAGTCGTACCGCGTCAACCGACCAATCTCGCGTCCATTCTGAATGCCGAGAATGAACAGCCGCAGATACAAGCTCACCCAACATTCATCTTCGACGAAAAGAACATCTCCCTCTTCCGCGACGAACTCATTCGACGCACCTCCGGCCTTTCTGTCGAACAGCTCGAGCAAGTCAACGCGGCACTCATGGACGCACTCTGGAAGTCTCGCAAGGATTGGAACCGCAATCACGTCATTGAAAGCGTCGCCGAGGCTTTCAATAGCGTCATTCAGGATATTCAGTTCATGCAATCGATTCAACCTCCTAGCCAGGACAAGGAAGAAGATGGTCGAAACTACCCAGCGTCGAGCCAGAGGCATCGCTTCGGTATTGACGAGACGCAGATGGGCACCCAGATGCCGCCTGAGTATGGATATGGTCGCTACGACAGTGGGCGACATGGCGGCGTTGGTACAGGCGAGCATTCACAGTACTCTTGAGTACACACTTTTCTCATCTGAAAATCATTGGCATTGAAAATAATCTTGCTTTTGTTTTTATTAGAGATGGGACTTTTTACTACTGCTGGCTTCGCACCCCTCTCCCCGGGGCGCTGTGGATCCTGGCTTGATGCTGGATCCCTATATTGTGCCTGCAGTAGCCAAATGATGTAATTATGTAGCTGTCCATTTTGCGGGTTGAATAGCTTGGTTTGGTGTTGTTTGGAGATGATAGGACCAGCTTTAACCCGCCCGTATTGACGGCTCTCGGGTTGTGCGAGATCGGATTAGGATTGAGGCTTTGTAGGAGCTTCGCGTAGATACCAATGATTTGTAATTTTCAAATGTATACAAGTCGTGCTTGTGGGTCATGATAGTGATTATCCTAGTGTAAGGAAACCCATCTCGTAACTCATTCTTCGCGTTCTATCTCATCACGACCAAATCCACCGGTACTCAGCCTTTCATCTCATGTCTCAACATCTGACCCGGCAGCTCCGGTATCTCAGCCTCCATCCCATTAACCGTACTCCGCACTCTCCATTTCTCTTCTGACCGAGGACGGTGCGGCGCATATGGACCATTCGATATTACTTTCCTAGGCCGCGTCCTCTCCCGCCAGACCAAGATCCCGAACGAGGCGATCAGAAGGATCCCTAGTGGTACTCCAACACCTAACCCTATTCTTGACTCCTTGGTAGGTGATGGTGTGCATGTCCTTGGCGGCTGCGACGGGGATAAACTCGTAACGGTAGGACTCGCTCCCGATGAACTCTTAAGCGATTGTGAAACCGAGGAAGATGTAGTCTCAGCCCGGGAAAGAGCCGGCGTGTGCGAAGCACTAGAAACAGAACTCGTCGAAGCAGCTGCAACGGATAAGAGCACGACTTCCCCAAGCGCGGTCGTAGCTTCGAAGGAGTCGTTGCAGCAGTTATCGTCGTATTGACAGCACTTTTGGCCGTTCCGAGTATCGCACATCGAGAAATTACAAAACGTTCCGTTCGCTACAATACCCCCCCTTTTTTAGCTGACTTCCCCGTGAGACTCATGCTGGGTGACTTACTCGTTGTACTACCCAAGCATAGTGAAGGACACTCCGGGCCCCAATTTTGATCGGTGCATGCTTGCCGCGAGAAATACGATACGGTGTTTGAGAAACAGTAGCCGGTCGAAGTGCAGAAGTCGTAGCTGAAGCAACATCCACTGACGGCGGTGTTGGGTCTGCAGGCGACTTGATTCGTTGCGATGGTGCCGTCGGGCCAGTAGCATGTTGCCGTCGCTAGAGATTTAGAAAAGAGGGTGAGGAGAACGAGTGGAGTGAGTTGTAGGATGGTCATCATTGCATAGAGACATAGGAAGGGAATGAAGGGAAAGCTTGAACGAAGGTACGTCTGTGCCAGGCTGTGAAAACCAGATGAAATATGAAGATTTCCCCGAAATACATCTTGGGACTTCTTCTACTTTTGAGGTTTTGGTAAAGGAAGCGCGCGTCACTAGAACTACGCCGCATGGAAAAATGTTTACTTGCTTTCTGAAACAAGAAAGTAAGTCTTTAGTTTTAGCAATTGATTGGTGAAGACGAAGGGGTGAGGCTTCTTGGGAGCGCCCGGATCTAGATATATGCAGTGTCGCGGCACAGCAGCGCGAAACCCACCACTACGATTGACGAAAATTGTTGGCGACGACAAGGATAAAACACTATCGTGGTTATAATATAAAAAAAACCAGGCAGTTACCGTGATTCTTTCACTTCGCATCTATCGTCCTTTTCGGAAATGTGCATCAACCACACCTAGCTCAGGCCAGCATGAGTCGATGAACCACACACAACATCTAACTGATCAATTCAAAAAAAGCATTCCACAACAACACGCTCTCAAGCCATACATATAGAAAGATTCGAGGGAATATGAAAGGAACAGCACAAGCAGCATCGTGGCCGACACCTATCTCTCACACAGTTAGCGTCTGCGATTCTAACGGTTGTAGTATCGCCAAGCTCATTTATTCTTACTGCCTGAGCATTCTCCAGGCGTGGCGAGTGCGAGCTGCAGGACGGTGTCGGATAGAGTGATGGAGTTAGCTTGCACTGTTGGTGGACGCCAGCCTTCGTTGTATGGGAGGCGTTCTTGTTCTATACTCAAATGTCAACAAGCTGGTCAATGGTAGGCTGTGCGAGGGTACATCACATACCGAAGAGAATCCTTACGAAGTCTAATCGCGTGGCTCCTGAGCTGGAATCGACCATCGTCATGACGTATTGAGCCGTTTCGATATAGGAATGAAGCCGATTGTCGGAAGTATACGTGAAATGGCTATCCGACTGTCGCTCCGACTGCACTCTCGCATACCTTGCAGCCGCCGCCTGAGCGGTCGATATAGTCGAAGTTGTGAACCATGACAAGGTCTTGTTCCAGATATCAGAACGAAACGTATGGTCATCGCCTCCTTCATTGAAGTCCGCCCGGGATAGAGAGCCGTCGTGCTCAATGACATTGTGCTTGTCGAGGTCGTCGAGGTTGTAGGTGCCACCGGATGGGTTGTCAGATGTACCGATGGCAGCATCAGCCATGATGCCCGCGAGTTCGGCGCTGATGTTGAAGACTTGTTCCATGGCGCTGATGGTCAGGGAAGAGTTGATCGATTTGCCATTGTGAGGGAAGATGTAGTGATTGGCTAGGCTGTTGAGAGCTGGGCAGGGACTCCGGGCGTCTCCTCGACCTGCTGGATGCCAGGTGGTGAAATTGAAAGCGATGGAACTGCCGATGAAGACGAGGAGAGACAAAGCCTTGAAATGATGCATTGCGGGAGTAAAAAAGGTCATGGAAGTGAGAAACCGTGCTGTAGGGTGAGGTGAGGTTTGATAAAAAGGTAGGTCCTAGAAAGTCAGAGGAATATCGTGAAGAGAGCGCTCTGATTGCACGATTAAGACTTGTTAGTTATGTATCGCATACGGCAAATGAACCCCCAGGTCAGTTTGCTCCTGCTGTCATTTTGATGAAGCAATTGCACCTGCTCAACGAATTACCCTTTAGGCAATGAGAATTCCACATCGAGAGCATGCGCGCAATCATGTGTAGTTATAAATCCGTAAATTGCTTGAAGTGGACAGCACTTGAACACTGCATGTGCCATATAATAGAGACATGATGCCGAGTTGAGGGTAAAATCTCTCGCCATCGCCACGTTCAGTATGATTTGAGGAGGACCGACGTTAGACCAATCGTTCGATGCCGTCAGAAATATACTCGGATTGGAAGCTGCGTGTGCGAGCTCGGAAGTTGGCAGTTATTTCTCCGTGACCATCAACTTTCACAACGAGTCGCCTTCGTGGTACTAAGATCCGTTGAAGTCAGCAAGTGATTGTTTCGCTGATAAATCTCTTTTACTGAGGTTTTCACATGCTCAGTTTGCCGACGTATTGCAATACATTGAAGCAAATTTGGAAAGCCTACGACTGCCAGATCCAGTTCCACATTTCTTCAGCCGGTAAGGTCGGCAATCGGGCAGTAATGCATTCCAACGGATCCATAGCGGGTAGGTAATGATTCAGCAGTGATGGACGTTTCAGATTCGGTACTTTCCTTTTGCATCAGTTCGTCAGTGCCTCAAGTTCAAAAGTAGATGATTTGATGATTCTCCTTCCAACTTTACGAAGACAGTGTTCATAATGTTAATAAGGAAAGAAATAATTGCTCAGACTGCCCCTAACAAGACATCTCCTTCTATCCTAATGCCTGAAAAACTTTTTTTCCATATTATTGCTGAGTGTCATTCTGATAAGAACCTCTTCGTGCGAGGAGTAAGCCATATTCGAGAACGGGATGTAGTCACACTGGATTAACTGATTGGAGTTCAAGCCGGATTTTATGGAGCAAAGCAGGCCTCCCTGGAGCACATTAAAGTCGTTAAGGAGGGGTTGATTCGGAAGCAAGCGGCATGCTGACGTTCGAAGAGTTGGGTCGCACAAATCCATTTCAAACATCAAACGTCAACCATTCCCTTCTCTCATAGACATGCAGCAGACTTTTGTAGGGTCAGCACTGTAGATGCTGCAGTCATCTGGCGATGTCACAGACCAATTATGCATATCTCCTGCACCTCCTGTACCCGCTGGAGTCAGCAATGGGAGATTCGGAAGCATTCGGTCCATCTAATGAATACTTAGGCTTTGGAGGATGTTGCTGAGCCAAACTAACTGGTATTGTGGACCCTCCAGACGAGTCAAGTCAACCTCGAGCCAGGAGCATGCACAATCCACTCCAAGTAGAAAGAGGGCACGAGCTGCAAGAGGATCGTACGCATTTCTAGACCAGGTGAAAGCTTAACCGTTGTTTTCATAGTTTTACGTGAAAGGATGACGAGGTGCGAGGCGCATGTCAGCCTCGGGCACGTTGCGTCCGATCTTACTCTCGTATCGGCGGAGGCCCAGCCTTGATTGGTCGAAATGAGCATCGCTCCCTAAATCCTAAGGAGTTCTTGTTGATCGAAATTCTAGCGGCCAAGAAAACCCCGGAGGAGCGTTTGAGATTGAGACAAGGTGTGTTTATTAAGAGTATTCCCGGGAGGGGTGCCGCCTTGTGATGGAGGAAGTAAGCAAGAATCAGGTTCCCGACATCCGGTTTGATTTCTCAGACTGCAGCGTCCAGGTAGCCGCAAGATGAACTTGACGTGAACCTGGAGATAACAAGTTTGGCAGCCCCTGGATTTGTTGCTTCACACTTGTTGACCTCAGTCAGTCGTATCGCTGCGCAAATGGTGGCTGGAAAGGCGTGAACGAGGCGTTAGTCTTGGCGGCGGGGCGTCCAGGCTGAGGAACGGCATTGTTCTCCACTTTGCTTCCATTAGCAGCACGAAACCATGGATGACAACGCGTCAACGTAGGGCTTATCCAGGTTGCTCTGTCGCGCGGATTGCTGCAAATCGAGGGTGTTTGTGTGTTTTGGCGGGCCAAACAGAAATAGCAGCCTGACCAAGCAGCGATCCCTCGCCGCTAAAACGCATCAAGCGGGCGTGTGGGTGTCGCGAGGCAAGCGGAATGATCCGACGCAAGGATGCACCGGGACGCTGGTTTCTTTTTTATTATCAGAGCAGCCGACCGACCGGGCTGGCCAGCTGCCCGAAGGTGCCGGCGTGATTGGTGTCAAATCAATTTCCCTCCTTCAGCCTGAGGCTGGAGCTCCAATGGGCGGTCAGCTGGCTCTTTCAGGCCGTGGCTGCGTCGAAACCTGCATCGAAACCACCCACTCAGCATGGCCAAAGCGAGGCTGACACTGGGCTGAACTCAGCCTCGTGCGCAACCTCCACTTCAGCGGAAATCGCGATACCAGGCAGAAGGTATTTCGTTGCTTCCAACCCCCCGCATCCCCCAGATCCGTGGCGGGAAGGTTCAGAAACATTAGCTATTTTCGATTGCCACCAATCCAGCATCAAACCTGTCGAGTCTAGGCATTTCAAGTAGTGCTAGAGCCTAACAGTGGACGTCCAAGTGGGAGAGCTTCGAGAGCTGTCAGGACGGTCGGAAAGCTGCCTCGCGTATCCGTTCAGCCTTCTCGAACACCAACTCAGAACATGTCGCCAGCAAAGGCGAAAGCAAAAGCGAAGCAAGATCCACCCGCTAGCACATCGGCCGGCACACAGACGAGCGATCCCATTGATCCGCCGCCCGCTGCTGTCGTTAAGGAATCTATCATCGCCGCACCGCCCAAACTGGAGACCCCTACAACGTCTCCAACTTTTCAAGCATCTGCAAAGACTCCGCCCCGAAGGGTGCTTCGGTTAAAATGTCCAACATGCAACGACTATCCTGATGGCTTCCGTAGTGAGCACGAGTTGCGTCGACACACCAATCGCATTCACAGAAAGACGCGAAAAGTCTGGATGACCATCGACACGTCGCCAGATAAGACCTTCCTTGCGAACTGTAAGGCTTGTCAATCAGGCAAGAGGTATAATGAGTGCTATAACGCTGCAAGTCATTTGCGCCGCATGCACTTCCATCCTCACAAGCGCGGTGAAAGGAAAATGTCTGCTGCTGAAGCACGAAGAGGTGGCAAGCCTGGTGACCTGGATCCCCCAATGGAAGTCCTTAAGACAAACTGGCTACGAGAGGTAGAAGAAGTCATCGGAGATGGTGGCGATGTAGAGGACGATGAGATGGAGATCGAAAAACCCGAGGACGAGAAGTTGCCTCAGCTCCAGGCTCAACCTCAACCTCAACCTCAACCCCAACCTCAACCTCAACTACAGCCACAGCCACAGCCAGCCCCCAAGAAGATCGAGGGTAAGGCACCACCTACGCCGACGACGCCGTCAACCCGCTCCATGGCAATCGACAGTATCGTTGATAAAGTTGATGCTCAATGATACTGGAGCGCACTTTATCCCAGTCGAAGTCGAGTGCATCTATCACGACTTCAAGTCAGCTTAGTGGAGAGAAGGGGAACCAATAGTTGATAGCAAATGCTGCCAACAACAGTGAAGGATTCTTCGGTCGGTCGGAAAGAAGCTCTGCGTTACGGCACTAAGTCGCATAACAGCGGAGTAGATTTTGTATGGAGACAATGGCGCCTCGTGCTTTTTCCTTACCCGGTTATTATGCTAAGGCCGCCGACGTATTGTCGCGGGAGGTGTTCTCGGCATAACTGAATATTGGGGTGACCCGGAAAAGCGATTGGTAAAGCTCTGACTGTTTGAAACGGCGTTCTGAGGACAGAGTACTATCGGCGTACAACGCACAACGAGTTCATTTGAAGGGTAGTAGACATTTCGTATGCAGATACATAGTTGAAAGTGCGACTCACTAGAAAGAGACCTCCAATTTCTTAATAGGGATACCGAGTGAGCCAAGATGAACGATTACTAGTGCGACTTCCCACCAGCTTTGAATTTCTGGCTGCTCGAGTAATTGCTGTGGCTATGTCATTATTAGAAATCGATCTCAATATAAAATCGATCAGATATCATCTAGTGTGGGTACTACAACAGATCGAAATGCTGTGCAGATTCGTGAATCATACACAATAGCGCTGATTCGAACTCGCCTGTTCGACTTGATGACGGATTTCTCTCAAACAAATGGGATTTGGTAGGAGTCTGACCGTCTCGGCAAAAGCTCGACACCGGCGATCTGAAATCTTGGCCTTCGCAAATTCTGTTGAATACATCTGGGAAGACAACTGTACCCTGGCACGCTGGGGAAGGTGTCCGGCTTAGGAGTAGGTGTATGATGGGTAGAATAAGGAGAATCTACCGGTACGAAGTGAGCGAAGAGTCATAGAGGCATAAGAAAAGACAGGACAGCACATCAAAGGGTCCAAACAAGCTTAATAAAGGGATAGTTCATGTGAGGTGTCGATCTTCCTTTTTGGGAAATTAGGGTCTGTGCGGCGAATCCTTCCGCATTGACGTTTGAAGAATTCCCCCAACGTCATCTCTTCATGTACTTGACCTCACCCTCTTCAATGCTCTGGTAACATACGTAAGTCGAATCTCCAAGAGTATCTTGCTCGTTTGTTGTTGTACAGACTTTTGACTGACTGTTGAATAGGCTAACACCCTAGTTAATTACTGTCATCCTCCGCGAGAGGGATGCCGACAAGACGTCTCCTACCGCGAATGTTGATTCCCGCACCCGAAGACAAATAACATAGCATACTCACTCGAGGTTTCGGCGATTTGGGGAATAACGAATGGCGGCAATAGCCCATTGCTGAAAGTGATACCGTCAACTTTAGTGCAAGTCAGAGATATACGATATATTGGCAAATATGTTTTCAGGATCGTCAAGGATATTACAGAACTATAGATCAAGGAAACGCCCAGGGGACATCTTTCAGTATTGCATGATTAGCCATGGCTCATGTCCATCAAGCAAGCAAACGCGGCATGCAAAGTCTCTCCAACTCTGTGAATCTTGGCAACCTGTACTCAGCAAATCGCAAGCTTCGCGGTAGCTGGGCGTATCTCCAGGATGGTTCCGTCATGATTCAGCCTTTCAAGTATTCAGAGACGGGAGTGATCGAGGCTGAGCTGAGAGTATTTTCAAAGTTTGTTGAGGACCCAACGCACAAAAAGGAGTTGCAGGATTATGTAGACAAGCGACAGTTGGTGGTGAATATGTACGAGGATATGATACACCCATGTTGAATGCCTTCGCTAATGTTTGTCTTTTCAGGCCCTACTTCTGGGATGACACTCTTCTTCAATCTTCAGATATGAAGGTTTTGGTCGGAGCCCCAAATTCCGGACGCAGACCGTTCTGGGATAAATTCTTATACCGTTTCCTTGTCCATCATGAGAATGAACAGTCCTATATTGGTTTCACACGCATTCGCAGTATGAGCATGAGGCGAAAGATCACCCCATCTTTTTTTGAGCAAGTTCTACAGCCAGCATTGCCTAATTTTCGGGGTACACTCATAGACGGCTGTCTGCAACCTAATGTCCGCTTAAACAACCGAATCGTCTTTCCTATACAATACAGCGGGAATAATGTCGCCAGCGCGACGAAACCAGCAGCTCAAGCCGAGGTTGACTATGCCGCAACCTCAAGCCCCAATATTCCCGCGCTCAATGACCTCGGGGCTTTTGCAACGGAGGACGACGATTCGTCAGATACGGAGAGCTTATCAAGTGGATATTTATCAACCATGGCCGAAGAGCTCGCTCTCGTTCAGAAGCATTTGGTACAGAGGGAGAAGGAATTGGGACGGAGGAAGAAAGACCTCGATTGGGAAGCAAACCGTTTGGCGGCAAGGTGGAAACGGATATCGGAGGAGGCGCGAGCATTGGCACAGAAAGAAGAGGAGCTTTTAACGAGGGGATCCTGGATTTCTCGACATAACCTCGAATCAAGAGAATTTGCGTCAGAAAATCTTGAGGCACCTGAAGATGGGAATTCAGAGGCATGTCGACCCAATGAGCCTTCATTCTTGAGGACTCCACCACCTCAAGCTTTGGTACACCTTAGACAACGCGCAGCGCTCCTAAATATTGACCAGCGGCGTCCCTCGAGCAGGAGACGTCCAAGACCTATTCGGTCTAGAAAATTTTAAGGCACAGCTTTACAGTTTGTCAAAGGAAGTGAGAGCCTGCTGGACAAGTGAAAAGAGAAAAGACCACATCGACCACATAATTACCTGTGCGTTGGATTTACTCCACGACGAGCGGGATCAGGTAGACACATCTAACGTGGCTGCTGAATACGGGAGGGATATAGTTGGGAGGAGAGATGCCTTTTACTAGTAACATTTTTGCTTTGAGCCCGTATTCGGGGGCTAACACCGGAACCTAGTCTTAGTGCCGGGAAATGGACTTGAGGCCTCATACGAAGGTTATATCAGCTACACTCGCGAAGGCCCTTACTTTCCGAGCAGCCAAGCAGAGGGCTGGACTACCACAAGTCGCTGGATATTCGAGGATAGTGTCCCTATAAACATCTCAACTCAAAGCAAATCTGTCATACATATCAATCAATTCGGATCCACTTCAGATTGTGGAGCCACATCTTGAGCAAAGTTTCGTTTCAATTCACCCGAGAACAGAGTTTGTGCAACCCCCACGCTGTCAGGAAACATTCCGGTCTGTGCGCAAGCGCTGGGCACTCTCTTCGCCTACCTATACCCTATTCTTGCTCCCGTCAACCGCCATTCTTCAGCTCATCATGCAGAGTCCACGCCAGTCACAGCTATGCACCCAAGCATTCTGTATGTTTCCACCTCAAGCTTCTCCGCCAATCTGATCCATTCAGCCTTGCCAGTGGCGCCGCAACCCTACTGTGAACTGGTTCTTTCTGCATGCAGAACATTTAACATGCAAGGCTATGGTCTTCATAAGGACTGCCCTCGGGCCCTCACTCTGCACCACTCGTTCAGGCGTGTTGTGCTGCGATCAGTGCTACATGTCATAATGTAGACGACGAGAAAGAAGCTCAATTTATCCCAGTGCAGTGGGGTGTTGTTAGTTGGAACGCAGAGGAAGGAGTAGGGCATTGTTGCTTCACTACTGCATACGATGTCGCTCATCTGATCCCCGGTCATAAATATGCATAACACCTTTCGCAGATTTCGCCAATAGAAGCAAACGCGGATAGAGACCGCATCTTCAATGAGTTTCCTTCAAAACGCTGCGTCTCGCGCTCGCAATCCTGAACTCTGATGCTTCTGTTAATCCTTAACTTTGTTTTTTGACCTGCCATTTAGTCTACTGCCCTACCCTCCAGCCCAGAGTTTGATACACCATCACTTCGTCTTTCACCTTAATAATCTCTCAAGTATCGCCCTCATATCTAGCCCGCGGAACTAATCCCGCGCCATCACTGCATTCACCCTCGCTCAACAACGGTGAATGCATCCCCTTGCCCCAGAGCCAAGGCCGCGCTATGGCCAACTACCCTCGCACCTCGAAAACTCGCATCTGGGCCTCAGTAATCAACGCTTTTTTATTCCATTACCGGATTAGGAAGGTTTTTGGTAGGAGGGTGCCTGAGGCCACTGTTTGCCGTCACACTCCCACGATACTCCGAAGCTAAGTTTTGGGCCTACATGTCCGCGTTTTCGTCGCCCTCAAGGCATTTATATCCGCCTGTAGTCTCTTATGATGCAAAAGCAACTGGTGAAGTCATGAGCACTGACGTATCTCTACATGCACCTGTTCACAGGAATGATGAGGCGAAACAGATTGGCCGAGAATCTCTGCTATAGAGTATGTGTATTACGGTATCGTGGTATCAATATTATGCCTTCCTTGGTCTTCTAGTCCGTCGAAGTTTTAGATCATTTAGTTTCTCCCAGCCATCCTTATATAGACGGATACCTCCAATCCCATTACATTCATTTAATTCTACTAGAATGATATTTGCAACTCCGCTTGTGTGCTGAATTTCCAATTTTTCTAATCTGTCCATACGGCGCCAAGCATATCCAACAAAATTCATGCCGACATTTCGTACCTAAAAAAGGCAAGCCAGTTAGAAACACATAAAGGCTCAGAGTATCTTAGGTAACTCACAAGTCATATGATCACATCCCTCATTCTTCTCAATATTCCACCCACACTTCCCACTCTTCCCAGGACACTTTTTCGTCAATTTCCCAATCGCCTCAACACTCGCCTCCTCCTGTATCCTCTGGTCTCTTTCCTTCCTCCCGCTCGTCCGATAATCGTAGTCTTCGCACGTCTCGCCCTCGTGCCATGTGTTCTCGTGGATGACGCAGATGCGGAAGCCGCATGCGACGCAGCGAAATATATTACCCTCGACGCCGGATTCGTGGATCTGGCCGGATTTGCAGGTCGCGGAGCGGCACCAGCGGAAGTTGGGGTCGTCGTTTAGGGCTTCGCGGGCGGAGAGTTGGTCGAATCTGAGAATTGGCTCATTGTCAGCCGCAGGTCGCATGAGGCGTTTTGTACGTGGAGAGGGGAGGACTTACTTTGTGTATACTTCCGGAGCGGCGTATTGTTGCACATCAACGTGCTTCAATAACTCATTGCAACCTGATTCCGGACACTTGATCTCCTTCCATGATTTGCTTTCCAATTCAGATGCTATCCATCCCTTGTAGCAATCTGCACATACTTGAGGCTCGTGTTCGCAGTTCATTAAAGCTGGGAAGTCGGGGATGGAGATAGTTTCGCCACAGACGACGCAGTCACGCGTTCGTGGGCGGGCATTCTCTTGACGGATTTGCTCCTCCACTTCCTCTTGCAGTTGTCTTGCTATTTGCATATCTACTTCCTCTTGCCGGATATCATTGTAGGTTGGTAGACCCATTGTGCCGTGCTCCTCTTCTTGTTGCAGTTGTCGCGCGAGCTCTTCATCGGGGTCGTAGGCGGGAACGTCATGCGACCGCCAAGGTGAACTCGGAGCTGCTACAGCTTCATTCTCTTCTTGTTGAAGCTGCTCTGCTAGCTCGCGATCGAGATTTTCTTGAGTTGAGACACTATGAACATATCTTGATGGACTGTTGTTAGGTCTTCGTGAGGCGAGACGTAGGGCCTCTTGAAACGAGTCGGCCAAGGCGCGATCCACCTCTTCCTGAAAAAGTCCATGCTGAGAAAAATAAGGATGGTTTCCATCATGACGAGGCGAGTCGTCGGAAACTACAACTGGCCGTCTTCTTGAGCCAGACGGGCTAATTGGCGGAGATTCGAAGATGGTGGAGTCATCGGTATTGGATCGCTGCAAGTTGGGGATGGGAGACTCCCAAAGTGATTCCAGTGGTAATGCGTGATTTCGTCGGGTTGGTACCGTGATTTGAGAACGTGTACCACTCGGTTGCGGATTGGACCATTGTTGATCTAAGGAACTCTGACTGCCCCTCCGAGTGTTACTTGGAGAGTATTCCGGAAATGCGCCCGGCAGTCCGGGATACTCTTCAAGTGTTTGTGAGATAGTAGAGCGGCGTATGGGAGGACGTGACAGATGCCGGACACTCGAGGATGTGACTAGGCTCGGCGAAGAAGCAGCCGTCCTCGAATTAGGCGGAGACGGATCACTGCCAGCTGGTTTCCTCCTAACACTACTGCTGGAGAACAGGGAGGAAGGTGGAGATGTAGCAGAAGAGGTTGGACTAGTATTCCAGAAAGAATTTTCTCTGGGTGTGATGGTATTTGAGTCGGTGCTCAAGGTAGACAAAGGAGGAGACGCCGGAAATAAGGTGGGATTTGACGTGGCTATAGGGAATGGTTTAATTGAGGACCTTTTGAATAGACGACGAAAGCGTTTCTGTGGCTGCTCGGTTGGATCAACGTTACTTGCCTCCCAACTAGGTAGTGGTCCTGGCCCATCATACAGAGAATCGGGGGTGCCTGCTATTGATATTCCTGATCTCTGTTGTGGTACGGGAAGTGGATCTTTTGAAAGAGGTATACCCTCTTCTTGGAGAAATCGTGCAGTCCGGGATCCACCAGGCTGGACTGAGGCCCCATTTGACTTGGATTGATGAGAGCCCATCTTAGTCAGTCGTGCCAGCGTCAGCATGAGACCAAAGCGACGCGACTTTTGTGGCGTTGAAGGACCCGCGAAAGCTTCGAAACAACGACGAAAACGATAAAAAAAAAAGAGAATGAAGTTGAGAGTCGAAGAACGAGCAGGCTGAACCTCGTCCTTATCGAGGTCAGGCTACATGTGACTGGACGCTGAGCCTTGAAGGGCAACTTGCCAGGCTGAAACCCTCAGGCAATGAGCCCCCATGCTGTGGGCCATACAAAAACAGTGGCTTCACGCGACGTGGCTGGGGGCATCCAGACCGATTACTGGGGTTCCAATAAAACGACGTCTTGCGTTTCCTATCGATAGGTTGGGGGCTTGGTGAGAAAAGTGATTACTTCCCAACCATGACTTCGGGGCAGGACAGAATACTGAATAGATATATCCGAAAAGCCATTCAGGTTGCAGATGGCTAATTTCTGTCGCTCTGACTGAGGCATGTAGGTGAAATGGTGCACAGCCCAGGAGCCCTGCAGGCTATCCGTCGGCGCGTTCGAAAGGAGTTTAGGCTGTGTCAAAGCAAAACCTCCGACTCTCTCTTTCTAAGGTTCGTCGTCCCGAAGCCCATCTTCAACAGTCTGATTACATGGCAGTGTAGAAGAAGATGTTGGTAAAGCTCAACCACACGTAAGCGGTGAATTGTATTTGAAGCTCAGTTTTGGTTAAGTTCGTTTCTCTGATTTCTCGTTCGGCTTTCGTTGGTCAGAAGTGTAATCGAATACTCAGTATAGGGTCATCAGCTTAGTGGTCTTGGACAAGATGGAAATATGGATTTCCAGAATGTTACCATGCCATTTTTGACCTGACGACTTGTCAATTTCGGAGTTGTGGCTGCATTTATCAATTTCTTTCTTATCGGCCTACAAAGATGACTTGAGCTCGGCGACCGCCCTCAAAGCCAGTTGCCCTCTTTAAGGTGATGCGGAAAGTAGCATAAAGAGTATCACCTTGTTTTCAAAGACGGTATCTGACTCACCGCTTCCAGAGGGTGAGTTCGGCTCTTTCTTAGAATCAATCCAACCGCTTGCCCAAACCGAAAGCCAAGACAATTGTTTCTACTTCTCTAATCTTTGGTCGATCTCGTTCGTTCTCCCGCTCAAGACACCGCAACTCGCAATGAAAGTGCAATCGGTAGCTAAAGCGACCGCAGAGGCATGCAAGCAGAGAAAGGCCGTCTACGAGAAGGCCTCTCGAATCAAAGGCAGCGCCGTCGACCGTCGTCCCAATCTAAGTGAACTTACTTACCAGCTTAAGTACATACAAGATCACAATGCTCGTTGTGTTGCTGACAACAGACCGGTAAGAGGCTTCAGATCTCTTACAAATTCCATGCTTCGCTAACACCACCACAGTCACAAATCCATTATTACTTCATCACAAACCACTATCCGCCATGCTACAAGCCCATATCCGAGTTAAAGCCAATTCTCATCTCCGACCTCAGGATCGAAACCCATCATCTAGAGTCGGCTCTTTTTGTGCGTGTGGTTGCGGGACCCGTCAAGGGCGGTGGTATGCTATATGTCGTGCAAGACGAATGCGGAACCGCAGAGAGGCTAGTGTTCCACAACCAACCTTCATACATCCTCTTGGAGAACACAGCGGATACAGATTGCGTAGTCGCTATCAAGCAGCCCTACTATGAAATGATCAACAAAGGCATCTTCACTGTCAGAGTGGACCACGTATCCGACATCGTTTATCCATTGGAGAATAAAGATATACCTCGTGGTCTCTTGACCTTCCCGACCAAAACGGCCGAGCAATGGCGAGTGGAGGGAAACCAAGCTTTGAAAGATGGACACTACGTGAGAGCTACTCAATGGTAAGTCCTTTAGTAATGAAAATTTGGTGTAATAAGTCGTTGAATATGGCCCCCCTTTCCGATCCAATCAACAACAGACAGCTCTGCGGACGACAAATGTGTCGTCCGCTAAGGCCTAGATCTTAGACTCATACGACTAAGCTCAAACATCCCCAAGTCTCCTAATGTTTGTAATGGCTGCACTGACTTTGGAAGCTTTCGACAGGGCCTCGCGCAAGCACAAACCGGCATGGACGAACACCCTTTTCATTCCGGCTGCGCAGCTGCATTCCAGAAGACAGGACTATTTGAGCAAGCCTATCGTCACTGTGTTTCGGCACTATTGCTCGTTCCTGAGGATAAAGAAATGCTCCTTTGCAAAGCTGCCGCACTCTACGGAATGTCTAACTTCAGATTATGCGACATCACCCTCGATAAGTTGTTAGTTCTTGCTCCCAAACTGAAGGCAGCAAAGTTCTTGAAGAGGGGGACACAGACTCGGCTTCAAGAGCAAAATTCGGGCATCTATGACTTCGCCGCACTGTTCCGAAATGTCAGGGACGGAAAGACAAGGCTTCACCTGGCATCTTTTATCAAAATGACCGAAGTCAAAGAAACTGGTACGATTGGTCGCGGCCTATTTGCCAAGTATAGGCTTACAGCTGGCGACCTAATTCTATGCGAAAGTGCCTTGGTCCTCGCTGCGGAGGAAGATGAGTCGGTCATATATCATATTGCGGACCTTGAGAAGGGAAAGGAGCTTACTTCATTTGGACCATCCGCACTTCATGAAGCGATTGGGGAGGCGTATGGTAATACTTCTGCACGCCAGCGAATCCTGGACTTGCACGATGATGACTATCCAGTTCCCGAAGAGCAGAAATCTGTGCCTGATGGAGGAATCGTTCTGGACTCGTAAGTCCCAGTAATTGCCGGGCTGAAACTACATGTTCTAACCATTTTACTTAGCTTCCGTGTTCATCACATCGCGAGGATCAATAGCATGACGCATCACAATGGCCTAGCCAATGTGCGAGACGGAAAAGGGGCCGGTTTATGGGCACAGGCGGCATATGCAAATCACGCTTGCATACCGAACGCAGTGCACTCTTTCATGGGCGATATGCTGATATTCCGAGCCGTTCGCGACATTGCTATTGGTGAGGAGATCACGATTTCATACGGACATACAATGGGAAACGTACATGAGAGGCGGGAGGCCCTTAAGAAAGGGTGGAATTTCTGTTGCGAATGCTCTCTGTGCAAACTCGAGTCCGATACTCCGGACGATATATTGGCTAAGAGACATGAAATGAACGAAGAATGGGAGAAAGAATATGCCACTTGGGCCAAACAGTTTCGCCTGTCACATTACACGTTCAAAAGCAACAAGGAATGGTCACGTGGCCCAGCTGGCTTGCTCGCACTCGAGAATTTGATCAACAAACTTGAGGAGACTTACGACAAGGAGGCCTACGCGAACAAACCTAGACTAGCGGCCGCCTACCAGGGTTTCAGGATGATCGAACTAATGCCACCAAAGACTTGGTTAGAGCAGACTTTGAAAGTTGCACTCGCCACGCTGAGGAACTTTGGATGGTTTACCGATGTCTCAGATTCCTCTGTACGGGTAAACAGAACCAACGCGGTCTCCCCCGAGCCTTATCCGGATCTGATTGTGCTAGTCCTGACTTCTGCGTGCAATTCCTGTTTTATGACGGGCCAAGAGGCTTTGAGTGAAGCGTTTCGGAAAGAAGCAGAGAAGACATTCGCTCTCTACTGCGCTGATCCAAATCGATTCAACCAACTGTACTATCCAGGCTATCCAAGTTTGTTAGGTGCGGAAAGTGCTGAGCAGGCGGGTCGGGATACAAGGGGTATATCTCCAAGCCAGCTGGCGGACTATGTCCTTAGAGATTTGGTTATTGACCGCAAGTGACCCAAGACAGGGATTAGGCTGGTATTCTGGTATAGGTTCAACCACTCTTGACACTTTCTCGTCGGCGAGTGAACATGTCAATTTCTTTTTTCTTTGGTCCTACTTTATGGCCCTTATTCATGCAACAAGCTGATAGCTGGAGGGTGGGATTCTTAAGGATGGCAATTGACTAGAGTAACTTGATTAATACTGAATGGAGATGTGTTAAATGAATGCTGAGTGTATAGTGGATGCCATACTTTGGTGTAGTCTGGGCTGCGTATCTACCTCGTGATGGCTCTCCTTGCTGTCTGCATACACTGTTTGACCTTAATAATATACTCCTAGAGGAGTATCGAGTCTGTAGCGGACATCAAAACTGCCGTGCACGTAGCCTTCTGTTGTTATGTATACAGGAAAAATAAACCTGGAATTGACCGGATTATCACGCCCATTTGTGAGATGAAAGATGAATGGTTCATTTTTGCCGGAACGGTTGCCCGTTGTCAAGCGAAGCGCCCTAAAGTTTGTTCGTGTCAACAAACACAGCACATTTTTCATCTTCAATCTTCAAACTCCGTATTGCGCTGTCGCAAAGTATCAATGCCAACAGTCGGTAATGCTTGGTGTATTAGAATTCTCCCTGGCATATATTGAAAACCCTTTGTGCGGTGCAGCGACTGCAACCAGCAAACCCCCTGAACGGCACCTTTCTTCACACGCACTCGAATCGCCACTATGACTGAACGAGTGACGCGCTCCAGGACGGGCAAGACCCCAAGGTCAGTCTTTACAGATAAGACGATAAGAGAGCAGTGCATATCGTCCTTGTGAGGCAGTGGCTGACGAGTGTCTGTGTACAGCAAGCCCTATAACCCCGGCTTCGTCGAAACACCTGGGCGCAAGCGTGGCTCCCGCAAGTCCACATTTCCCTCCGGCTTAGACGGCACGGACGACTCTACACCGGAGCCCTCCATAAAGCTCGAGGAACATTTGGAACACAAGCAGAATGGCTTCGCACAATCTAATGGAGAGCCCAAGACTGCGCAATCTAATGGACACGCGAATGGACACGCGATTGGCCTCGCGAATGGCGATGTCAAACCAACCGAATCTGAAGCCCAAAATCCCGAAATTGATACAAGTGGAGGAAGATTCGAGTTTGGTGGTTCCTTTGGTGTGAGCGCCATGATGGTCGGATTCCCGACGCTGATGTACTACATGTGGATTGGGGCAGTATTCTACGATGGCAAATTTCCCACTCCAGTCGGCGATGAGAGCTTAACAGACTTCTTACAGCACATGTGGTTTCTCGTTCGGACACAAGCGTACCCTCATCGACAGGCTTGGGCAATATACTGGGTTTTCATGATAGTGCAGATGACATTCTACATGTTGCTCCCTGGGATAGTTCGACAAGGCAAGCCGCTTCCACACCTGGGAGGAAAGCAGCTGGACTACTACTGCTCGGCCGTCTGGTCATTTTATACTACCATCCTATTGGCGCTTGGGTTTCACTTCAGCGGCATTTTCAGCTTGTATACCCTGGTGGATGAATTCGGACCCATTCTGTCTGTCGCTATCATTTCCGGCTTTCTAGCATCCTTCGTTGCGTACTCGTCGGCGCTAGTCCGCGGTGCTCAGATTCGCATGACTGGCTATCCTGTCTACGATTTCTTCATGGGTGCGGAGCTCAACCCACGCTTGTTTGGGATCCTAGACTTCAAGATGTTTCTGGAAGTTCGCATCCCGTGGTTCATCCTGTTCTTGCTTTCTCTGGCTACTGCTACACGACAGTACGAAAGGTACGGATATGTTTCCGGTGAAGTGTGCTTCATGCTGCTAGCACATTTCCTGTATGCGAACGCCTGCTCAAAGGGAGAGCATCTGATTATCACGACCTGGTATGTCATGATATCTCCTTCGCATTCCGCTTGGTTGGCACTCCCGCATACTAATGCTTGCTAGGGATATGTATTATGAGAAACTTGGCTTCATGCTTATCTTCTGGAATATGGCCGGAGTCCCTCTTTCATATTGTCACAGTACACTGTACCTTGCTTCCCATGAGCCTGAAACCTATCGTTGGCCTCGTTGGGCTCTTGCTTTACTCATCACTTCCTATCTCTTCATGTACTACATCTGGGATACAACCAATAGCCAGAAGAATATGTTCAGACAAGAAGAAAGAGGTAATGGTCAGGTATTCGAGCGGAAGACTTTCCCATACTTCCGGTATGGAAGGATAAAGAATCCCAAGATTATTCCTACGAAAACGGGAGATAGCATTTTGTGTGATGGTTGGTGTAAGTCAAAATCAATGCTTTCTGTACATCAAACTCTGACGCTTCGCAGATGGAAAAGCCCGCAAGATCCACTATACGTGCGACCTCTTCTTCGCCCTTTCTTGGGGCTTGATATGCGGTTTCAAATCTCCATTTCCATGGTTTTATCCGATGTTCTTTTCGGTGATGATTGTGCACAGAGTAGCGCGTGACATCGAACGTTGTCACGAGAGGTACGGCGAGGCATGGGAGGAATACACACGACAAGTACCATACTTGTTCATTCCAGTGAGTTTGACCCTTTCAGAAATACTATCATTCAGACAAGATGCTAACAGATATTCTAGTATGTTTTCTAAAAATTTCATTGTCGAAATCTAGTATCGTAATACTATTTACACAACTCTCCTGGTCTTCTTAATTTTGTTTCTTGAGGCTTCAGCCGGGCTGGGGCAATCGACTTGGGTAGTGAAAATGTTTTGTTCAGTCTGGAAAAGTTTTGTCCTCGCAGGACGATGCAAGCTCTCATCATAGCAGACATTTATTTCCGCACTTCACTGTAAAAATCTTCTCCGTTATATCACCTATTTTACTTGTAAATTCGGATGCTGTCAATCGGTCAGACATTCCACACATTTTTGGGGCATAAACTTGGACGGTTGGCGTGGTACAGCAAGAAATGTAAATGTAATAGCTAAAGTAATACATCATTGTTCTGGACTTCAACTTTATTTGCTTCCTTTCGTCAGGGTACCACTAAATATCATTTCGACGGAAGCCGTTTGACGTTAGGACGTTCATGGAATTGCTTTTAGTGCGCTCGCTTAGTAACGCGGTCTCACGACCTCTTCCTTCATGCTTGTAGTTCATCTCTAGCTCTTCGAACTGTGCGGGAATGTCACTACGTTTACTCTACTCTGCAATGCTGCGGAGTCTCTACTTTATTGCTTGACTGAATGATTAGGGCTGTTAGGCTATCGGATCGTGTCTACTTAAGTCGTGAGCAACTTGATTGCTATAGTTTCGCTGAAATGGGGTTGCTGACAATTGCCGGTAGTTGTTAGATGCACTCGTTCGAGGACTGTCCATGTTCATCGAGCCTTACGAAGAGTATCAACGCTTGAGTCGCCATACAAATACTCGCCCCTCCGCAACCATGAAATCCGTTTGATACAACTCCTGCCTGGCAAGAAGGCCGATCCTATCGAGCGCGACATTAAGCATGTTGCACTCGGAAGTAACATACCATACGAGTCGCTTTCATATTGCTGGGGGGAGAATATCGCTGAAGCTGGGTTAAGTTGTGGCAATGGCAGGCTTGCCATAACCAAGAATCTCTTCGCCGCGCTTCACCATCTTCGGCAAGAGAATGCTTATCGGACGCTATGGATCGACGCAATATGCATCGATCAGGCAAATGTCAAAGAAAGAAACTATCAGGTGAGCTTGATGAAGGATATATTCAACAGCGGAGAACGTACCGTGGTGTGGCTGGGGGAAGAGTCGCAGGATAGTGAAATCGCTGTTGGACTCGTGAAAGACTTAGCAAAGTCAGCCCAGCAACTTACTCGCAGTGGAAGCTTGCCTACTTCCTGGCTCCCCGAAGCCCATAACGTTCCTCCTCTCTACGACCCAGCCTGGCGCGCTTTTTCAAATTTGCTCCAAAGGCCGTGGTTTCATCGCGCCTGGATTGTACAGGAGGCTTCCGTTTCAAAAAGTATTGATGTTGTTGTCGGGAATTCGATCATCCCTTGGGACCATTTGATGGATGCTGCGAACTATGCTGTAGATCTTGGCATCTATTTTGCTGCCGGAGGAGACGTGACTTATCAAGCTTTAACTATTTCCCAAACTCGGTCCAGATTTCAACGTAAATCTTTCCCTGCACTTTACGACATTCTTCTAAGAAATCGCACCTTTTTAGCCTCAGATGCCAGGGACAAGATTTTCGGGTTGCTTTCGTTGGCAGATGCGGATGATGTCCGTTCTCTAGGAATTGCACCGGATTACCGTCTGAGCGTGGAGGATGTGTACAAAAACCTTGCGGTTGCCCTGTTGCAGGTACGGAAGGACTTGTGCCTTTTCAGCGCTCCTCGAGTTTTGGAAAGGTCCATGACAAACGGGCTTCCCTCGTGGGTTCCAGACTGGAGCACTTCAGACTCTTCTGTCCCTCTGCACCTTCAGCAGGGGACTGAAGATTTTAACAGAGACGATATGCAGCTAGTACCAGACTTCAAGGCATCGGGGGGCTCTACCTCGTCGCTAACGTTCGACCAGGAGCGAAATTTGCTGGGTATCCCTGGAATAATATTTGATCAGGTTGATACTGTGGGTATGCTATCTCGAACACGATACCTCCGTCATGTCTCGCACATGTTTCAACTCTTCGTTCATTGTCGCGACATGATAGAGCTCCTTCACGACTGGGAGCACGTTTCCCGTGCCCGATGGAGCGATCCCTATGTGACAGGGCAGAAACCGCTCGATGCATACTGGCAAACACTATGTGCTGGCTACGCATCAAAAGATTTCAAGGGCACTACGAAGGACAGTCGCTACAAATACTATGTAATGATTCGGTCACTGAAGCCACTCGTGCGCTTCGTAGTTCGCTTCTTCCCCCGCACCGAGAGAGATTCGTGGTACAATCGTCTCTTCTACTCTATGTTTCAATCTGCATGGCGAATTTTGGGGCTTTCGCCGTCGAAGATCCAACGCATTGGCTTCCCCCCAGAAAGTCGACTATCAAATCATCGCCGAATGATACGCACTCAGAAAGGGTACATTGCACTGGCACCAAGATATACGCGCCCCGGTGATGGTATCGGAGTGTTCAAGGGTGGAAAACTACCCTTGGTGATAAGACAAGACGGACAGCACTGGCAGTTGATTGGCGAGAGCTATGTTCACGGTATCATGCATGGCGAAGCATGGGACGAAGACAAATGCGAAATCAGATGGTTGAAATGATATCAAAAATCTACATCAACAGTCTTGCGTCTTCCCTTTTCCGATAACCACATTTAACACTCCAGAACGCCATAGAACACACCAACAGATCTTTAGCAAGCATACGCCAGAATGAAAGAAAGAAAGAGAAGAATACAATTTAAGACATCGCAACTATTCTGGATTCAAAATATCAGCTAGCTTCAGCTATACGCCGCCATCGACTTTGACCGTGGGCCCCTGAGCCGGATGAGAGATCGGGTGAGCTCCCTAGTTCGAGTCGTTCACGTAGTGCATTTCACCATTCTCACTCCTTCGCCACCCGATTTTCTCCAATGCTGCGAACCAACACTCGTCGTCGCGGCAGTACTTGCTATGCCCGCATGTGCTACAGTGGAAATTATGGTTCCCATACCAATACCCGTCTTCACCGATCCACGACCAGGGCTCTGGGCCGGGAGCCGCCATTCCAGGAGGTATTCGCTGGTTAGGTTGCGGGGGTGGACGGAACCTGTAGATCCGATTGTACGGGGGAAGTTCGTTAGTCAGCCCCCTTGCGATTTCTCTGTCATAATGACCGGGAGCAAGGCTCACGGCTATGCTGGAGTTGAGATTGGGTTCGAGGGCCGAACTGGCTTCGGCTGGCGGCGAGGAGGTCGGAACGGATTCGGTCGCGGCAACATTAAGAGTTACGGGTCGGAGGGCGTGGACTGAACTGCTTTTGGCTGGCGGCGAGTAAGGCAAGGATTCGATCGTGGCAACATCAAAAGTTACGGCTCGAGGGACGTGGAATGAACTGGTTTCGGCTGGCGGCAGGGAAGTCGGAACGGATTCGGTCGCGGCAACATCAAGAGTTACGGCTCGAGGGACTGAACTGGTCTCGGCTGGCGGCAGGTAGGTCGGAATCAATGCGGTGTCGGCAACATCAATAGCTATCCCCCCGGCGCTACTCTCTGACCGTTCGCTTTGGGCCTGCCAAACTCGAAGCGGCCCATCGTGATAGTAGCTCTCGAGGCGGGCAATACTTGCAGCTCTTTGCTCCTCGGTGAGACGAATATCAAATAGGCCTGGAATTATGCCTGGAAATCCTTCAGAGGAAGCCATTTTCTAAGAGAAGTTGAACCAGAAGAGTTGGAAATGGTGAGCTTGTAGAGGTTGTGCAACGGGCAAACTGGCTTTGAGGCGGGTCGACGAGGTCGATTGTGCTTGGTAAAGCGTGGGAAAAGCCGTAAGGCTGGCGGAGAGTCTAAATGGTAAGGGAGGAAGAAGTTGTGCGATGCGGCCTTTATACGTCTCCTGATGAAAGTAGATCAACTTTCGCTCACCAGCTCAAGCTAATAGTGCAAAGTTTTGTGGTTACCATGTGTGCCCTTATGAGCAATTTGATGGAACGAACCCACTCGACGGCTCTGCTATCCCTATAGGGGGAATGAAGGCTCTACATCTATTGAGTTAAGCCAATCTGCAGTTCGTCACATGTACTTATTCTGACTCCGCGCTACCTCATTCTTTGGTAAAAGCCTAGTTTCCTCCTTCAACCGTGGTACTCACTTTGATATTTCCATTTTTCACTCAAAAGCCCTGGCTGCGATGATTCACGTCAAGCGTTATGTCCTTATAAGAATATGTAATGCAATTCTCATCCCCACCACCACACACCAAGACAACAACCAAGCAGCACAACCAAACCCACCGCCCCTCACCAAATCGGAAGCAACACTCTTACCAAAAGCCAAATTTACTCACCACCCACCAACAAATCCACCACAATGAATCCTACCGAGAGCAACCCCACCGGCTCCACTCTGCCAAAGCCCCAACACACTTTCCTCATGCTCCTCCCTGCAGCTCCCGTCAACCCCCTACAACCAATCCAGCCTCCCCAAGACCCGAAATCCGGCTTCCTCAGACTAAACTAGCCCACCAAAACCGAAGCAAAAAAAAAAACGACTGATACAACTACTCTTGACGGAGAGCGGTGTTCCATTTTGAAGTTAAGGGGTTGGATGGGTGAACCTTTTTTCTGGGTTTCGATTTCGCTCGATTTACCTGGCTTCGGTCCAATGCAGGGAAGTTTTAAGGATGGAAGGCTACTAGTATTGCATATCGCTGGGTAAAGCAGCTCATGCACGCAGTTGAAATGCAATGCAATTCTTTCTCTTGAACTTGGTATTGTGATTCTAGAGGCATATCTAGCTCTGGGCAGACGTTGATATTCTTATTTGCATAGCTAGGTCTATTTGAATATACAGGAAAATTGAAGCCTGAATCTAGTACAAATGCACTGATTTTGTTCTTTACTTTCCCCCTTGGGTCTGACTCCATTACTTATTTGAGGTTAGAGGTTCAAGACCGAACCATGGTACTCCTATTCCAGGTACCAAAGGCATCCCGGTCATCCCTCGCAAAAAGGTTGATGCCTTGCGACCCAGGGCCACGGATCAAGTCTCCAAAATACCAGGTTAGAAATCGTGGCGCATGAATTCTCTATCCAACGGATATGGATTGATTAATATCGCGTGACTACTATCTATGCAAGATGAAAAAAGGGGTATATACCGATTTCCTGGAACCAAGTCAAAGAAAAGCGAGAGACACTGGATAATCCTAAAACGAAAACAAAATGCAAGAAGTGCGCTAAATGAGACTCGAACCTCCCGACCCAGCTCACATGGCATGAGTCTCATGCAAACATTCGTGTATGCTGGAAACAAAAACCAAAAAAACAGACTCATTATCCCAGATTCGGCGTAAACTCGTCAAGTAAAACCATGCTAACACTCCGAAGCTCCTTCACAAGCAACGAAAACTCACTTGCGCTCCCTCACGGAGCCAGTGATCCCCTCATCGACCTTGGCGCTCGTCGATCCATCCAAAGGCGGAATCTTATCAATCTCCTTGTCCTGCACCCCCTTGGTACCCTGCGCTATGTCTTCGCTAGTCTTCCTATCAACCATCTCGCCTGGCGTCACCGCGCCCAAACTTCCCTCCAAAGCCGGAGAATTCTGCCACTTCGCCACGTCCTTCTTGAGCTGCTCCATTTCCTTCTGAAATCTCTTTCCGAAGACATCAATGTAGAACGTCGCGCCGTTATACACACTCCAGATGAAAACGATCATCAAAAACCCTCCGCTCGCCCACCGGTAGCGGAACCACAGTGGACAGGGCACCATGGTGATGCAGGCGTAGGTGTATTGAATCAGCATGAATGCGGGCTCCTGCAGGGCGTTAGGAAGCGAAAGGACCCATTTCCCCAGGAAGTTCTTGGCGTAGGATTTCCGGAGCCAGGTGAAGGAGGTTGGGCGCCCTGCAGCAATTTTCTCGCGACGACGCACGGTGATTAGGAAATGGTAGGAGAGTTGCCAGACGGCGTACGGTAGAGTGGCCCAGAGCATCATTTGGGGTAAATTGTAATGCTCGGGAGCAGAGGGATCTGAGTACCGGATCGTATAGATTGCTGGGTAGCGGGATTTTTGCAACTCCGGCGGAATGAGGTGGACGAGGCAATGAAGGGTCACGCAAGGCATGATGTGGATGAATAGACTATGCGTTACTCATTAGTGGAATTCATCCTTGTGGAGATAAGGATGTAGCTTACCTGACAACTTTGTCCATGGAGTGGAAAACGAGGGAGTTCCGCCACATAGCTATGGCGACGGCGTTATTACCAAAAGCTAGGCAGAAACTGCTTATAAACAAGCGCTTTGACTGGGGGAACACCCAAATGCTTAAGCAGACGAGCAGGTTGACAAAATAGCAGAGATCCGCGAGGAAGTAGTGGAACCCTTTCTTGCGGTAGGCATAATATCGGATCGGCATGAAATATAGCAGCTGTGCGGTATACCAATAATGGAACCAGTGAGGACGTGCACCCACGAGGTAGCCCGATACGAAAATGTTCATAACACCGGCAATGAAGGAGGCTTTCTCCCTAGCAGTGGGGGATGCGGCTTCGTTCCAGCGATCGTTAATTCGATCTACAGACTGTCGCATCCGCTTCTTGTATTTGTCTAGTTGTTCATCTGGTGTAGGCAGTCGTCGGCGCCATTCGTCCACTACACGGTCTCTCGCACTCAATCCTCTCGTTGTGAGTAGGTGTTGCCGCTTCTTCATCTTCTCCGTCTGTGCTGATATGGAGGTCTGAAACTTCTCGAGTCGTTGTGCAAGAGCCAGGTTTTCGATGAAGTCGAACATGGTAAGCTTCTCGACTGGTGGAAAGAATGATCCATCGTCGGACCCATCGTCGCGGAATCCGCTGACATTCGAGAAAGAAGGTGTTCGCGACAGGCCCGGACTGGTTGGCGAAGACGAATAGCTCGTTTTGTGGTCGGGCGGAGACCCATCAAGCAAAGCTGACCCTGCATAGCTAGAATCTCCTGGTAAGGGGCGGCTCGATAGTTCAGACGCGCCTCCGAGTGCGGGCTGGGAGGCAGACTTGGATGGGATGGGAATCGGATCGGACATGGCGGGTCCTTCTTCGTCGACTACGTGGAGTCCAGAGGGTGTACGGCGGTGGAGTGATTTCTTCGAATATCTCGGTGGTGAATCTACGGCCATAGTTTGTGATAAGTAAATGCCGTAATCTTTGAAGCATTCATTCCTCTTCTTGAAGCGAGAATGTGGACAACAGATGAATGAAAAGTTGGGAAAGCGCACCCTTCTGTTTATTTAGAAATTTAGCTTATCTCGGAAGCAGTTCTCATGACAGGATTAGCAATAGGGCTTGTGATCTGCTGCGGAGAATCTTGTGTGTGGTTGCGGGTCTGTCAAGGGAGAAAGTCGACGACGTGGTTGATGTGAGGTTCTTGATTGGAGTTCAAGCTCCAGGCGTCATGCTGCAGCCGCCAGCGAAGGTGGAATGGAGATGAAGGGGGCAACGCCTAAATAACAGATGCAGTACTATTCGCTGGATGCTTTGAGATGCTTTATAGACGGGTGAGAGAAGTTGCGAGAAAAGATGCAGCAAAGAAAAGGAATATAGCAAAACCAGGACGAATATTCGAGCTTCGACCACGTTGGCGTCACAGGGCAGGTATGTAGCAGGAATCCCCGGTTCTTGGCAGATGCATGCTACGGCGGACCGCAGTCATGGCTCACGACGCGCTTCTCGAGCAGACGCGAACCTGCAACCACAATTATCACCACATTCACCCTTCTCCATCTGCCATGCCAATTCACCACTGAAGGCTCGCATTCCGGCAGTGCCTCTATTTAGCTCGTGCGCACAATACACACCACGATTGTAGCGCGATCAACTCCAATGGGGAAACTCGTGCGGTTGGAGCTCAAGGGTAAGCACTTCACGACTTCTATCCTTAATGTATTCCCTACTCACGAATCCTTGTTCGCAGACTTCAAGTCTTATCGAGGCCATCATGTCTTGCTCTTCGGCGATTCATATTTTACATCTATCATCGGTCCCAATGGCTCTGGTAAATCCAACTCGTAGGTTGCGCACCCCCACCATGACACACAGTCACACTCACTTCTACGCAGTATGGATGCTATTTCTTTCGTCCTTGGCATCAAATCATCTCATCTGCGATCTACTCAATTACGCGATCTGATCTACCGTGGACGCGTCTTGCGAACTTCCAAAATAAACGCCGACGGAACTGCCACCGAAGCGACAAATGGAGATGCGGGTGACGACCAGGGCACTCAGACAAGCAGCAGTCAGCGCAACGATCCACAAACGGCATGGGTCATGGCAGTGTATGAAGATGATGCCGGCGAGGAACATAAATGGAAGAGAACCATCACAAATACCGGCACGAGCGAGTACAGGATCAATAATCGCGTTGTCACGGCCAAGCAATACAATGATGCCCTTGAGGCGGAGGATATCTTGATCAAGGCGCGAAACTTCCTTGTTTTTCAAGGAGATGTTGAGCAGGTTGCGTCGCAATCGCCCAAGGAGTTGACTCGTTTGGTCGAACAGATTTCCGGGAGCTTGGAATACAAGGCCGAGTATGAACGCTTGAAGATGGAGTCTGAGAAGGCTATGGAGGATCAGACGTTCAAGCTCAACCAGCGGCGTTCTATCAATGCCGAGATCAAGACATATCAAGAGCAAAAGGCCGAGGCAGAGGAATACGAACGCAAAGTCGCAGAGCGCGACCAAGCCATTGTTACACATGTTCTGTGGAGGCTATTCCATTTCCAACAAACCATGGAAGAGTCAAGTAATGAGATTCAAAAGCACCAGGATGAGCTTAAAGAACATAGGCGCGGCGTGGAAAAGTATCATCAAAAACTGGAAGAAGCCAAACAGGCCCAAGCCAAGGTCACTCGAGAGGTCTCCAAAACCGAAAGGGCTATCAAAAACAAAGAAAAAGAGATCGAAGATAGTCAAAATGGTCTCGTTCCCATCGACGAGAAGATTCGCATTTCAAAGGAGGACCTCCGGAAGTATCAAGATCGGATCAAAACGGTGACGCAAGAACGCGACAAGCAGGCTCAGGGGGTCGCACAGCACAAGAAAGATCTCACTATGGTTCAAAAAGCCCAGAAGAAGTGGGAAGATGACTTCAAGAAGATTGCCCAACGAGAAGGCAGAGAGCTTGGTCAGGCAGACCTGCAAGAGTACAGTAGATTACGCGGTGAAGTCACCAAACGAAGCACTGCTGCACAACTTGAAGTCAATAATCTGACCCGTCAGATGAAGACGGATGAAGAAACTTTCACCAGCTTGAAGAGCAAAGTTGACACCTCGCAAGCTCAAGTGCAACGGCTCGAAAATGACATTAGCGAGCTGCAGGAACGCCGTCAAGAGATCAAAGGGCAGGTTAAGGAGACGGAGAAGGAAATCAGCTCGAAGAAGCAGGAATACAATAAACTGACTTCTGACCGATTGCGCGTTGCGCAACAACATACTGAGCTCAATGAACGTCTGCAAACGACCTTGAAGAAGCTGTACGAAGCAGAGTCTGGCCGACGACAGAGCGAGAAAGAGATGCGTTTACGTGAGATTGTCGCGCAGATGAAGCGCATCTTTGGCCCCTCCGTTCGTGGGCGGTACAGCGAATTATGCAAGCCCAAGCAGAAGAAGTACGAGACTGCTGTGAGCACGCTGCTTGGTTGGCACTTGGATGCTGTCATTGTCGATGCCGAAAAGACGGCCAGAGATTGCATTCAGTATCTTAAAGAACAGCGACTCGGTCAAATCTCTTTCATCCCCCTCGACACTATCCAGGTCAGGGGTGTCAACACAAATCTCAAGGGCATGCACAGAGGAATGCGTCTCGGTATTGACTGTATCGATTACGACAGCTCCATCGAACGAGCTATGGCCTCGGCCTGTGGTAACTCTATTGTGTGCGATGATCTCCAGGTTGCGAAACACCTTTGCTACGAGAGAGGCGTGGATGCAAAGGCTGTGACACTCGATGGCACAGTCATCTCGAAGGGAGGTGCCATGACAGGTGGTCGCGGTGCGTCAGATCGAGGCAATAAGCGTTGGGAAGACGCCGAGGTCGACAATTTACTGAAGTTAAAATCTAAGCTCGAGGATAGTCTCAATGCGCTACCTAAGACGCATCGACGAGGTGCCGAAGAAGAGACATTACAATCCGATCTTGCAGAACTCGAACACAGGCTCAACCTTGCGCAAGAAGAGTTCAAAACACTCGATCGCAATATCCAGAGTAAAAAGAAGGAACATGCGTTCGCGAAGTCCCAACTTAGTGAAGCGCAGCCGAAATACCAAGAGGCCTCTCAGCGTGTTCAGAATCTTAAGGATGACCTTAAGCAGTATCAAGATGCTATCAGTACCGTCGAAGATGAAGTCTTCGGAGCATTCTGTCAGCGGCTAGGATATGCCAGCATTCGGGACTACGAAGCACAATCAGGCTCCTTGCAACAAGAAGCGAACGAGAAGAGGCTTGAATTCACCAAACAAATCAAGAAACTCGAGAGCATGATCACGTTCGAAGAGAGCCGACTGCAAGCCACAAAAGACCGAATCCAATCTCTCCAGGAGAAGTTGAAGCACGGCGAAGACCTCATTGCAAGTCTCGAGGCCGAGAAAGAAACCATTCAAAGCGCGCTTGATGTGCTTTCTGCCGAACTAGACCAGCTTCACGAAACATTCACTTCACTTCAAGACAAGGCAGCGCAGAGAGCAACCGTGGTCAGTGAACAGCGTCGCGAACTCGACAAGCGAAACAACTCCGTCAAAGGCGTCATGAAGACCGTTGATGGACTCGAAGCAGACATTAAACGCACAGCAGCTGATCGCTACGCCTTACTTCGCAAATGCAAGATCGACGAGATCAAGATTCCTCTTGTCGAAGGCTCCAAGGCGCTTTCGTCGCTGCCGATGGGCGATATGGCGCGCGAGGAACCAGAGGCGATGGATGTAGATGTGGATCCTGAGGATGTGACTACGCTCGAAGTACCGGAAGTCGACGACTATGGCATCGAGATTGATTTCGACGAGTTGGAGGATGAGTTGAAAGAGGTATGTTTCTGCTCCCTAGTAACATTACTTATGTTCAACATTTTCGAATTCACTAACACCACGACTCCCATAGGACGACTCCCCAGCCTGCGGCTCCACCCTCGAAGAAGCCATCACAACCCTAACCAGCGAACTAGACAAATCCAACCCCAACATGCGCGCCATCGAGCGTCTCGAAACCGTCTCCGGCCGTCTCAAAATCACCGAAAAGGAATTCGAAACCGCGCGCCGGTCCGCCAAACGCGCAAAAGACGACTTCGAAGACGTCAAAGAAAAGCGCTTCGAACTCTTCAACAAAGCCTACACTCACATCTCGGAGCAAATCGGCTCGACCTACAAAGACCTCACTAAAGATGCAAAATTCCCACTTGGCGGCTCGGCGTTTTTGGATACCGAGGATAGCACAGAGCCGTACCTGGCGGGTTTGAAGTACCATGCCATGCCGCCGCTGAAGCGCTTTAGGGATATGGAGCATTTGAGTGGAGGCGAGAAGACGATTGCGGCGTTGGCTCTTCTCTTTGCTATTCATTCGTATCAGCCGAGTCCTTTCTTCGTCTTGGATGAGGTGGATGCGGCACTGGACAATGTCAACGTGGGACGCGTAGCGAGATACGTGAAGGACCATGCCAGTCCTGGGATGCAGTTCATCGTGATTAGTTTGAAGGCCGGCTTCTTCCAGGAAAGTGAGGGGTTGGTGGGTGTGATGAGGGATCAGAGCAGGATGAGTTCGAGGGTTGTTAGTTTGGATGTGAGTTTTGAGTTTTTTTTCTCTCCCCTTTCCCACAGTTCCCATTCTAAGTCCTTTCCGTCATTGATAACCCCGGAGTGCGGAACGGATGTTCACTCTTCCTTTCTACTGGATGGAAACTAACTGGGTCACAGTTGCGGAAGTACCAGCAATAATGTAATCACTACCATCGGATGTGGGCTTTGCGGAAAGGAATAGATAAGGAGCAATGGGTCGTGGGGATATCGTTTTTATTCCCACGTTATCCCGCATGTCGACGAGTTGTAACTGGAACGGTGCAGAGAGGCTTTTTCATCGGTGATTCTTCGGTTTATTAGTTTCTGTTTCACAGCGTTTTCCCCTTCTGCACTAGCAGTGCTGTCATTTGAGGTTCGTAGCGTGGTGCTCAAGAGCATGGTGTACGGAAATAAGAATTTCGAGAGTTTTGATATGATGCTACCAAGTTTCGTCCTCCACTCTGCATCATCCGTGCTTTGTGCGTCAGTTTCGCGGATGCCTCATGAAACAGGCGGACTTGCCCTAACAGAGAGCCAAGATGTCGGATACTTATGGAAGTGGCAGAATCGGCGCGATGTGTGTGAGAGTGGTGGCGATCCTGAGATTCTGTCATGGTACACTAAGCGGTAAGGATGTTCCAAGAATGTACTCGAAGCATTGGAAAGAATTGCCGATACCCCAACCAGAACCAGGATCCGCACTAAGCGACACAAAAATATGTAGGTAGAAATGATAAATCCAGTGAACAAGAACCCAGATGTACATTCTTTTTGTTCATAGCCCCCCTATTCACCCTTGTGTGGTGGATGATGCAGCATACAATAATATGATTGTACAGAGTGAATGAAATGAGTAAGAAGCCGAAATGATATGCAGGAGATGTGATACCACGATATATCATCGCAAATCAATACTTGTTAGTGACAAATATATACACAAGCGTATGACGTGAGAAAATGTTGTTGACGAATTTGGCAGATATATGCCCAATATGATGTGAGGTTAGCCCGACACAGCCAATGCTCGATGACACCTTGAGGAAAAGGCGATTAAGACATGTTACCAATATTTGATGGCGGTGAAAAATAAGGGTATTATGCAGTATAGAGATATTTGATAGCGACCTGGTAGCGATTGTGGTAAGCTTTCGAACAACTTCCTGTGGCGAGCATTTGCCCTTTGCTCGTACGGTGGCAATCCGCAGCAAACTCAGACGTAATCGAAGCGGGCCCCGTAATAAAGTAAGCTATGTGTAACACTTATACATGCTTCGGTCGTCTCGGAGCAAGGGAGGTTTGAAATTGAAACCAGAATGAGGCGTCTCGAGTCCAGAGGTTTGGTATTTACCATAAACAATCTCCGGTCGTAACGCGTCAGGGAACAATCAAAATAGATTTGATCTATAGCTTCCTCGCTCTAACGCCGTGATTCATTGCCTCGGCGTAAGTTTGCTTTGCTCTTACAAATTCGTATTCTGTAGATAGTCATGTCTTGAGGCGCTCACATCTCATTCAACAACTGCTTTGCCCACCGCAGCTTCGATCTTGGTCCCGGAATCTAATAACTTCTGAGCAGCGGCTCGGATGGAAATACTCTCATCGCGCATTGTCTGAAGTGCTGTTTCCAATGACTGAGTCCGAGAACGGAGCCTCGATATTTCTGCTCGGAGCACTGGGATAGTTTCGGCCGAACTTGAGGGCGCTGGAGTCGGCACGGATGTTTTGGGCAGCTGTTGTGTAGCTGTAGCTGTGCTCCGATCTGATTTCTCTGCGCCTGCCACCATCGCTTCCTCCAAAAGCTTTATCCTTTGCCCGAGATCTGACTTCTCGGCTTCCCAGCGCCGTTTGTCGTCGGCACTCTGAGCTTGCAATCTGCTGGCCATTTCCATGATACGCATATACTGTGAATTGTTGGCAACCAACTGACGGCGCGCTTCATCCCGACTTCGTTGCAGTTCGTCTATTTGGCTTTCCAAAGAGGTGACTTGCGCCTGTAGCTTTTCCTTCTCATCGGTTACGCTGTTGATTTCAACATCGCTGACTTCAAATTTCTTTTCTAACGTTGCGCATTTAGTCCGCTGTCGTTCGAGTTTCTGAAGAAGGCTGTCGTATTCCCGTTGGAGTGTTTGAAACGCTAATGTTTTGATGCTGACCTGATGTTGAAGGTCCTGCAAATGAGCTGATTGTGCTGAGTTCTGGAGAGATGAGGAGGGGGGAGACATCGGTGGTATGTTCGGAAAGTTCATTGACGATGGGGACGGGAGCATTCCAGATCTAAAAGGTTGTGCCAGTTGCATGGGAGATTGTGGAGCCATAAATACAGACCCTGATGATGAGACTGTTCTATGGGGCGAGTGCGCCATAGGGGTCATATCACTGCCATAAGCTTGTCTTCGGTTATCTTCAGATGCCGTAGGGGGTTGTGCAAATCTCTGGTACTCGGAGTTAAGACTAAGGGGTTGTCTTGCGGGTGGCGACTGCTCATCGCGATCGAGAAGGCGGTGTCCTCTCTTCATAGCTTCAAGTGATTTTGTCGTCAAGGCCGATTCGTCAAGCAATGATTCTTGCTGCTCCGGCGGGTGTAGAAAAGAGGAATCCTTGAATTGCTGCAGTTTGAGGTTGTTCCATTGCAAGAGCTTGAGTGCCCACTGGAGTGAACGTTCCGTACTATGGTTCTCAATCTCTGGCAACTATCTTGATTATCAGTATTGTGTATTCATGGGGACAAGTGATCTATTGAGGTATGATGAGATATTTCTTGAAAAACTCACCTCGTCCAGAGACCGTGTATCTTTGTGCAATATTAATCGCAGCTTTAAATCTAATGTCTGTAGTTCTGAGGCAACTTTGCGCATCAAATTGCGATTGTTGGAACATGCTTGGCCCGAGCAATCGGAAGGACAGCAGATCACTGCCCCTATTTCTTGGTGGGTTGGATCAACGCCAACACGATGAGGCTGCGCGTCGGCAGCAAGTGGTGGCAGAGACAAATCTGAATCAATGCCGCTAAAGCGGTCTAGTGAAGGTTCTATAATAAAATTTAGCCACCGTAAGTGATCATGTAAAATCATTTAATAGCAAAATTTTCAAGCAAAGATGAAATACGACAAATCCCATAGTGCTTACACTACAGAGCAAGACAGATCATGTGACGGAGAGGCGTGGGCGATTGGTGTCATACCTTGAACCTCGTCAAGCCGCTGCCTTTTCGCTTGGAAGACATCAAAGAGTGATTGTGACCTGGACGTTACTCTGTCATGCCCAGAAGACTCAAAGAACGAGGATAGTGGCTTCGGTGTGTGCACCACGAGAGATTCGGCCGATGAGATGCAGGTGGGAGTATACAGCGGAGGTAATCTTCGCTGGCCCAGATCTGGTTTGTCAGGAGCATACCAGCCGGCATGCTGCGGGAGCGGGGGAGCTGAACCCTCCCCGGCTGCAACTGTCGAGTTTCGGCTCGTGTTCCGGAAGTCGGTTGAGTGGTCGTCTTCCCATGGTCGTTTTCTTCCTGTCCAAGAGTCCATGAGTAGGGACAACCGATGAGAAACAAGTGCAACCTATCCGGACCGCCATTCGTTTATGGTGAGGCGTAGTCGGGAGAAGTTATCAGTTTCAGTCCAATACCAGTAAGACGAACTCCGAAGCCCGAAGGAACATTGGCCTTGCTGACGGATTAGTAATGCCCATGGGGGTCTTGTTGGAAAAAGAACAAAAGAGCCTTGGGAACTTGGCTAACCGTTGTCGGATTAGGTTTTTGATAGTACAGAGCTTGCTCCTAGAGTCGATGAGATACAATGGCCGCTATAAATGAAACACGAAGATGCAATGGTCAAATAAATCGTGGACAGGGTTGCTTTTGACAGAAACAATGGGTGTCAATGCACGACCAAGAACGGCGTCAAAAACCATGAGTTGGGGCGCCACTACCGGCGTGACCGTCACACTGGAGCCAAAGCTTAAAGGCCTCGCTGGTGGACCTGCTCACGTACAGTCGGCGGTGAGCTAAAAGGTTGTACGCAAAACATAGATGGAAGCGCACTGGAGGACTGTCGTAGTAGAGAAGTCGGGCGGATGGAGATGGTAGTCAGGCGTTGCGCATCAAAGCCAATAACGAGTGTAAAATAAGGAGAGAGGTGAACGTGACAGCACAATAGCATGGGGTGAGTGAGAGAGAAGGGGCTGAGTAATTAGTCCCAAGAGAAAGATGATGCTTGGTAAGAAGCAGAACGGTGGGAGAGATTGGATTGGGTTGGCGGTGCGGACGCCTTGCCGCTGACCTAACTACCATTGTAGGCTAGAGGAGCTTACTAACACGAAACCAACGTTAGTGCTCGCCCTAAAGCACAGCTTTGAGGCATCTTTCGGGGACCTTTAATATGTAACCGTATATCCGTGATATCTCCGATTCTGTGGACTTTTTTGTCCGACTGAATCAGTGATGCACGCCATTAGCATCAGCAGATATCATGTCATGACATATCTAAGAAGCATAAATTAATAATGAGAAACTCAAAACGCTGCGACCGCTCTCTATCAAGTAGATTTCCTCTTCCATCAAAGCATGAGATTCTCCTAAAACCCCCTCGAACCAGAGAATTTCCTCATACAGATTTCATCCCGCCATCATGTGATAAAATGACGACCATGTCTCTCTGTTGGTCAGCGCGCGTTTCAAGTACACCAATGCAGAAGTCGATAGCGTGTAAGCAGAAAATTTTGAAAGTTAGGAAGACCCCTAAGAAGATTGAATTTCATTACACGCCTACTTCCGCCATAACTCTGTCCCCTCCTCCTGCGTCTCTTGCAGATGCGCTCCGATATCCAGGGCAATACCTCGAAGGCTCTCTTCAATCCATTGCCTCTCCCTTTCCACTACATCCCTCTCAATCTTCTGCATGGTCTGCAACTCTTCGAGCATCCCGCTCAGCAACACTCGGCACCTGGACACTATTGAAGCTATGCTCGAGCCAGGCGAAGGCTCGGTCAGCGTTTCCAAGTCGCGTGAAAAAGCAGTCAATTTACGAGTCAGTGTCGCGTTCTCTGCTTTCCAAGAGTCACCTAAACCTTCAGCAGATCTCAGATCACGACCAAGTCCCTTAGTACTCTGTTCTCTAGCAGCCCATATTTCTTCAACCCATGCTATCCACCTGTCAAAGTCTTCAGCAAGGCGAGCAAACCGACCTCCCGGGTCTGTCAACGAAGGAAGTTCATGAAGAGGTCCGGATAGGAGCCGAATGTTGTCTGCAAGTCCAAATGCCGAATTTCCACTTGTCCATTCTTGCAATGCATGCATGTTGAGCTGCTCCTGAACTTGACGCTCGTTATCTCGCAATACCTGATACATGCTTGCGACTTCGTCAAATTTTCCATGTAGCGCTCTCTTTGCGCTGCGTTCCCATTCGCGATATGTCTGTGATGAGCCTTCATGCAAGAGGTGAAGTTGAAGGAGCTCCGCTTGAAGAGCAAGGACATCGGAGGACATAGCAGTACTCGTAGGGTCTGGAGCAGGAGGATGTATGAACGTTGAGGTTGGAGCTTTACCCGTCTTTCTTGGGGTGAAATGTTGTTGTAGTGTTGAGAAAGTTGGCCGAGCTTGTTTCTTCATTTCGTCCTTGACCGGTTCCCTGCGTTTGGCGGTATTTGAAACCGTAGGGTGATCAGAGTCCGTGGTGCCGGTAGATTCGGGACTATCAAGTCGTTCAGGTCTTGGCCTATTGCTTGTAGAGCTTTTCAGCGCCGCGATCCGCTGAGAACTTCTATTACTAGCCTCAAAATTAGACCCAAGCTGTCCATTGGTCTGGGAGACATTCGTCGCAGACGATCGTACTGATGCTGTTTTGGACCTTCTTAGCTGTTGGCTTATCTCTGGTTGGTATCTCTGGTTGGTGGATGTTGTGGATAGATTCCTCGAATGAATGCGAGTATTGGATGTCTGGGCCGTTCCCGATGGTAGGCCTGGTTTGCGGAGGGATTGTGATCGATTTAATCTGGTGTGCGACGTGGTGTTCGTGTCCCGTGATGAATCGGGGATTTTTGAGGCTGGTGCCGTAGTTGCTTCATTGCCTCGGTCCTGAGCTTCACTTCTTGCTGAGCTTCGTTGATACATCGATAGTGGTCTTAGACGGCTTTGACCTCTTGCGACCGTACTAGACTTCTGATATCCAGCACCAGGTATAGATACTGTAGGCCCATTGTTTTGACTCTGTGACGCTTGCTGAATATCCTCATATTGTGTTACGCCCTCGTCTGGCCCTTCTCTTGAACCGGCGATCTTCTGCTCTCCTCTCTGAGGCAAATAGCTCTTCCGCTTTGCTCCATCATCCCGTGGCTGCGAAGTTACCGAAGGCAACGGCAACCGTGTTGGTGAATGGTTCTCCCTGGGCGGGTCAATTTCCGTAGATTCTTCTCGACGTTGTGGTCGAGCGAGGGGCTATTCGGGGCACCGTATGTGGTTAGCAATTCTGTGTTTTACAGCGCGTTGGAGACGATGAAGAATACCTCTGTGTATTTATTCGTTTCTTTGCCTTTATCTACCTGGAATTTCGGCTTGAGTGAAGAGGCTAGAGACGGTATAGGCATGTCGATTGGGGTGGTGATGGCTTGTTTATTTGTTGTCTTGGAGGGACAATGGACTTAACTGCCGGCGTTTAGAAAACGCCACCAAATGCAGCAACTCGACAACGAGGCCAAAGAACGTTTCATAGAAATTGCAGTTCAGCCCTAGAATTACAACAGGTGATAGATATTGCAATTCTGCCCGAGGCTCTTGCCGCCACTATACAATTGTCACCATCGGTTTAATCGAATAGTTCAAATCACAGGGATATAAAATTCATATTCGTCGTCTACGTGATACCTCTAAAACGCACGAATTTCTACTCGAGCAGAAGGCTCTAATGCCTAAGATCCCAAGAGTTGCAATTGTCCAAAACTTTGGTGGATATCCGTCGCGAAAGCAAAAATGAAAGTCCACAGAAACAGCAATATCCCCACCTCTCAAATGAACTGAAATCGTCACTCGTCCACGCCTGCTTTGTGGTACGCCTATAGGCTACCCCTACGCGCTGGAAAAGAGACACCTTCTATTGCCGGGTAATCTACAAACCAACTGACCCTCTCTTGCGCGTAGGTATTGATCAGCCCACATGGAAGCTCGTGTCCCTCCTCCTTATCGAAGATCTTCTTCATGATATCCTTCTTTCCCCCTCCAGTGGCAACGAAACCGATTTTGACTGCGTGCGACGCGACAGGAAGTGAGAGCGTGATTCGCTTTGGGGGAGGTTTTGGAGAATCGCTGATGGGCAGGACCCAAGCGTCCGTTTCTCGTAGAAGGGGAGATCCAGGGAACAAGCTGCACGTATGACCATCAGGCCCACAGCCTAGCAGGAGCAGGTCAAACATGGGTAATTTGACACTGTCCCGCGCAGCAAATGACTGGACCAAAGTCTGCTCGTACTGATCTGCCATCTCCTGTATGTCATCAAGGTATTTGATATCGATTGGGAAAACCGTCGGTTTGCCTAGTGCGGCCGGGATCTTATCCAGCAACTCCTCCTTCACTAATCTATAGTTGCTATCTTCATGATCCAGAGGGACTGCTCGCTCGTCGGCAAAGAAAACCTCCCATTTCTCGAACTGGAATTTGTCGCTTGAGTCTGTTTCAAGTAGCGCTTGCGCGAGGACTTTTGGCAATGAACCGCCGGAGACTCCGACTCGAAAGACGTTGTGGCGCTCTAGCGCAATGTTCTGAGCATCGAGGACGTATGTTCGAAGGCTTGCTGCCAATTCATCTGTGGCAGAAAAGGCGTAAAGATTTGGAGGCTTTCCCATTGTTATCGCGTGAGACAAGAAAGGATGAGGAGCGGTTTGGGAGGAAATTGATGAAAGGCGGGTATCTAGTGGGGCACCGGAGATGAGCAAAGTTATAGAGGACTGATCAGCTCTTGGAGGTGCGCAAGTGAAGGGATGGGTGGGCAAAGAATCACGAAATAACAGTGAACGTTCAATAATGACGAAACCCAGGCTGACAGCATATCAGGCTCGATGATAGCAGGCTTAAATTCTGTCGCTTGCGCTGCCGCTTGAGGCGCCCCAACTCCGTTATCTCGCTGCGCTGCCGCGGAAGACCTGTTTGTTGAGTTGAGGACTCATCATGAAAACGCATTATAACGACAAGGAGACTATGCGTTGCACGAACATCCAATTTCTAAAGTACTACTGCATGGGACGTTTGCGCACGGGGTTTGCGCTTCGCTCTGCATGGCTTAAAAGCTGCTCCGGAGCATGACGTTTGAGAGCTTCGCTGCGGCAGGAAGCCGATTGGTTGGCACTGCGGGTTGGAATTTGTGAAAGATCTTCATATGATAACGCCTTCCATGGCATGTATAAATGTAGTTATCATATAGTCCACGATGCAGGACTGGCTTTCGGAGCTCCTGGTCATCTGCTTCACGACTGGATCACGAAGCTTCCTGGCACCTCAACAAATCACGGACTGTTTATTCACGACAAGAAACGCTACTCTACACATCGTGAGCGACTGGCTCCTTCATGGTAAAGAGCAAGATTGAGGGCCCAAATAACTTCAAGCCACCGTTGCCGTCATGATCTCGCATTGGCTGGCAGTACCTATAGGCTCACCTCAAAAGGCATCGGTTCATCAGTCCAGAATGAAGGTTGAATACATGCTAAGCATTCTTCCCTTCCGATTTAAAAAGACACAGAGACATGCATAAAGGCTACGGTTTTCGGTACCATGCGGATTTCCCGTGACTTCAGAAAGCGAGACGCATTCGAGATTACTGGCAACTTGTCCCATCGACGTTTTAAGTCTATTTCTGTCACCGGTGCACTCGGTATGGCGGTCCGTTTATATTACCAGCTTGGGCTTACGGCCGAAATGGTCTTGCTTAAGACAAGCAAGAGCTGGACTTTACATAAACATCTACAGCTTACATCATGACTCTAACAAGACCGAATGTACGATCTTCTTTGCGAGTGCTATAGAAGGAGTTGTCTCCCACGCGATTAGTACACTTTGTTGGAAACCCATCATGCCAGATACTGATCCCCGTGGAAGTATAAGGAGGTACGGCAGGATGGAATGATCAATGTTCCACTGGCTAGAGTCGCTGGCCTCTTGATGTAGTCCAGCCAGGCTGCCATATGCAATGTCGTCCACGATCGTAGGTGTGCAGCCTGTCTACTATTAATGCTTACCGGAATACCTGATTTGATTTCCTTGCAGCCACAATATTGATTCGGTAGGTGTTTGTGTACTGTTGAGTTCTTTGGGTGGAGACCGAAGCATCGTGATTTGAATGAGGCATATCTAGTCTTTTCGTGCGACCGATCCACATCCGCTTCCTCTGCATATTCCGAGAGCATCTACTGGCCTCTTCAAGAAACCAAAGTATCGGGATCGCTGTGGGTCGCAGTATGCAGGGTGAATGAAAACCGATACGTGTCCAGTTTGGCAGGCATTGTTGCCCTCGGCCAGGGTCATGAATGTTCTAGCCAGCACTGCCGCAAGGAGAGGCGCTCGAATCAGCAATCCATCCAGGCCAAGGCTCAAAAAAGAGAAGTGATGTCCAGTGAGCGGTACGTTAGGTGAATGTCGTTTAGTACGAAAGGCTGGACTTCTTTATGCACGCCATATGGGCCTAACCTCGAGGCAATTCCGGGTGGACCAACAAAAAACAGTTAATTATTGAAAGAAAAGGTCCGGCCTATTATTGGTTAGACACCCTTGAAAATGAATACCTGTGGGCAACAAAAGTCCGCTGGGGGTTTTGGAGCCCCTGGGATTTTCAACGGTCGAGGAGGATTGCCGCAAAGAATAAGCTCAACGATGACCCTTGCTGGTATGCAAGTCATCCTCGAGTGGAGCTCATCTTGGTTTGTGCTGGACGTTTGCATGAACAATGCCCCTGGGGGTGGGAAAAAGTCTCGTGCAGTCTAGAACTGGGCCAATCTAGACCACCACCTTGCGTGCGGATCGGTCCGTCTATTTCACCTTTGTCTTCATCTGATTAGGAGTCCTGACACTCTGAAGGCAACGATTTAAAGGTCTGGAGGCAACCTCTCGTACTTGCTGGTGCGAGGAGGCTGATGGCGTTGACTTATGTTCTCAAAGGGGCGTCAAAACGCGAACAAGAGGGCAAGGAAGCGCCGCACCGAAGATTGCACCCTGATCACACATTAATAACAACGAAATAAGTCTCATGACGGTGAGGAATTTGGTACGTACTGAAATCTTCGCAGCTCCAGGCTCGTCGCAGTCCTCGGGCTTGAAAGCCGGAGCCACGTAGGCGGGAGGCCCAGACATGATCCTTTGTCCCTATCCGCAGTTCTTCTTCCAATGTGAATATGTACTGTAGTTTATGGGTAGTGTGCGGTAGATGTAGTACGGTAATTCTGACATGAAGACGAACAACCGCAAACGGTGTTACGAATTGTCATAATTTCATGTGAGATGCGTGCAGAGGAAAACTGCTCAGCCTTGCTGGAGGCCTTGGACGCTAGACCTTGGCAGGCCGCAGACATCGGGGCCTGGATCTTTCTCACCGGAGGGATCGAACGATTTTGCTGGTCCGCCGCCATCCTCCGGAACGTTGCCTCCCCACGAAACACCAGGCTGCGTAACCCACGATTCCGGCAACCAATCGACGCTGGCTGTCCTCCAATTTGGCTCCAGCAACGCCGATGTTTTCTCACTCGCCCGGTGACCGCTGAGTGGCCCCTCAAATCCCCGTCATGTTTGCATCTCGATCAGACGACGCGGCAGATCGTATATCAGAAGGCGTCCGCCCACAGCACCATGAACGCACAAGCACTCCGCTATTATTTTGGGAAGTTCTGCTTTCTCGACAAGGAACGTACGATGCTATACAATTCCGTACACTCCAGCCAGTTACTCGACTCTGCTCAAAACTGCTACTTCTCGATTATACCTGCCTCGTCGTCTCATTACTCAGACGAAACGCCCCGTACCACTCCTCTTTCTGACGACTTGCAAACGACCTCAGACCCGTACAATCCTCTGCTGGCTCTTCGAAGATCACCTTCACCCTCAACAACTCCGTTTCAGATGGAAGCCTCAAACCTTCTTCAACTACAGACCGCCGCCGCTCATTCGAACTCTTCAACCCCCACAAATTCACGGTCCTCCTCCGAGAGCTTGTCTCCGTCTCCGCCAATGCTGTGCTGCGCCAGATGTCGTCGAGAATATTTCTCAGGTTCTGGGAGAGTGGTCAGCTTCGGGACGAATCTCTACTACTGCAGCCATTGTGCCAGCATTGTAGGATACAGATCAGGCTAAACGCAATGGCATTGCAAGACTTAGCCACATGGACACCTCTACAACATCCTATCGACGAGTTTGGAGTCTCACCACCATCAATACGATCGCTCAGACCAATTGCGGATACCTTGGACGACCAAAGAACCTGCCAAGAATTTTAGGCAGTAACACTACTGGCATTGTCCTACACAGTGTATACACCATAGACCAAGCAGCAAGTTAACTTGAGTGAACTTTTTTGGGCTGCTTTATGAAGAGCCGGGGGACATAGCAAGATGCAAATACGAGTTGGGGCGGCAGACGAGATCATACAGGGCAGCGAATGATGATTAGCGATGGAACTTTTACCGCGTTGGGCGTCAAATAATTTAATTAATGGGATGAAGGAGTGCTTAGGAGAAGATTGCCAGGGAATGCCCAGGTGGCGCCCCGAAAGGAAATGACCTTCCAATCTACCTTCCGCGAAGGCTGATTATGTAAATACGATGGCGACGAACATGATACCCAATTTAACGGCTAATACATGACCTCTGTAGACTTCTTTGATCAAGTTTTTGTAATAACTTGTACAATTTTAACTGCATTATTTGACGATTGAAACTACTCTTAGAATACTAGGCTTTACGATGTCGAATGTCGATCTGCGGAACCTCTAGTCGCCCTGCAGCCGTTTGCGTCGACAAACCTCCAAACTTCCGCATGCGAAACAAAGAGCAAAAACTGTAGGTAAGTCCTCTTCTTTGTCTAGGACTCAGCTTCTCCTCACGGTAATCAAACTATCACAAGCACACCACAACCAACGATTATCTTTGAGAATCAAGACATCATTCAATGTGACTGGATAAACGGCACGAAAGGCATCGATGACGGGAATCTTACGCCCTTGGTGTGACTCATGGGATTCTGCGATCGGCGGGATGGGAATTCATCGAGATCCTTGGATGCTGAAAGTCTTGGGGGCGAATCGAAAACGGAGATGATCGGAGCCCGAAGAGAACTGTCATATCCCCCGCATGGCCCAGGTGTTCAGTTTTACTAGCTCCAAATAAGCGAGCTCAGCGAACTTTTTATCTTATTTCCAAACTCTTAGGCTAGTTTATTCTTCTTCTTAATAGATTTAAAACTTTAAAAACTTATAAATAAAGATAGTTAAGCTATAAAATATCTCTAGTATTAGTTCTATAATTTATTATAAGGTTGTGGTAGAGTTATAATAGAAAAAAGATTTTACTTGGGGTACCAAGGAATTCTAAACACCTAGCTTGGGCCATGCGGGGGATATGCTGAGACGGCTTAACGGGTATACACACCAGCAAACCAGAGGGGCCAATGGAGAGGTGGGCAGTTAATTCTGGACCGCGTCGAACCAACAATCAGTTTGTAGATTTCTACCACCATTCCTTGAGTCTTTCTGCAGGTGATCGATCTTCACTCTTCATCTTCCATACCATTTTCAACATCTTTTCGATCTATCTACGTGGTTCAGTACTCCGTACTAGAATTCGGGTTCTTAGTACCACATTGTTGTACTCGGGTTTCCACCTACCATATGGGTAGTTGTACTGGTCTCTCGGATGAAAATGCCGTTAGATGACAGGGGGTAGAAACGCGTGGCTGAACGCGAATGCTGACGATCGGAGATCTCCCGCGTCGTTGAATCGACTTTCCTGGTGCCACGTTCAACGGCCATCGATGGGTTGCCTGGATATGATGGATTTTTATGAACACTATCGAATCTACCGGGAACCACGCTTTACTAATATGAAACATGCGTTGCAACCAAACACAAGAGTTCCGGTAGGACGGTTGCAAGCTTGTGTGAAGATATTTCCGCAATAACATTGGTGGCAGATGTATTGCCTAATCAGTTAGGGAAAATCGGTGAGGCACACTTCGCTTTAAATGCACCACGCAGGAATATACTTCTTTCAACTCCGTATTACTGTTGCAAGCCTCGATGTGAGGTTACAAAAATTAAGAATTAACAACGCCAGAAAATATTGAATAAAATGTGCGATGAGTATATTAGAATCTTTTTAGCTTACGTAATAAGATTAGTAAGAATTGAAGGCTTCCCAGTAGGTATTCCTTAGCAATGATGCTGCCGCAGAACTAAAGCATATTCACGCAACGGAAATAGCCTGTTCATCCACCAGACTACGCTACGTTGGCCCAAAACTTGCTTGTGGGATTGCAGACCAGGCAATGCATATTTAGGGGCATATCGTGGCAATTGAATCAAGCGCCTAGTCGATGGTCTGTTAGTCTTTGAGAATGACAGTGAGTATATCCGCGGATCAGGCCTAACATCTCTAATCAATGACTGACGATCCTCTGGGGTTTTTCTTCAAGAAGTTCTCAACGGCCCGACTTGGTATCATGCGAGCTGGTAGGGCCCGCCACGCACGCCATATATTGAGACGATCAAGTTCCCTCGAGCTGAACAAAATACTAATTTCAAGAAAGTTCACTGGCCCCATTTTCTCGATGATGGTCTTCATCCTATAGTATTACTACAATTACAAGCTTTCTCAACGGTCAATGGTTCCCCACTGGTCTGTTCGGTTGGCTGGAAGGTTGTTTTGATTTCAGTTCAGCTTTCGTATGGCTTCAACACACTCACTATTCATCTTGTACCAAAACTCCTGGAATTGGTCTCAAGGATGTAATATACGGCATGTCATGCCATCAATGCTGTCATATCTACTGAAAAGCGTCATAGCCCCATAGCCCAAATGCAATTCGTTAGCATTAACTTTATAGACTAAACTCCCAATAAAAGCTCTCATATCATGACATAGCGACCATCATAATCATCACGGTCGCCGCTAAGATCAAGGTAAGCCAATTGACAGACGTCGTATCTACGCCTTCCATCGCCGCGCTCGCCGTAGTGGGCGACGCAGCAGATGAAGCGCTGGACGTCAGGGAAGCTATGCTCACCGACATACTCGACGAAATACTCGTTGCGGCCGCGCTCATCGTTGACCTAACAACAAAAGTCGTATTCAGTGGTGCACTCGTAGGCGAGATGATAGTACCATTCCCAGCAAGTTGTTTGACTTCTAGTACAGAGGAATTCCCCAAGCTCGACCCATCATCCGCGAGCGCCTCAGCGAAGATGAAAGGGTTAATAAGTTGAAGAGGCCCACTTAGTTTCGAAGCCGGTATCAGTGATATTTCCCATGACACTGAACCCGCCGTCATCTGATTTACTGCCCCAAAAGCGCCATTGTGCGACTTCGGTAGCTCCATTCCAGGAGATGTAGGCGATCAGAGGCGTGTTGGTGTTCTGGGCCTGCGCAGGTGCTGCGATGGCGGGTTTATCGAGGGGATAGCCGGTCCAGTTTCAGGAATACGCGCGATAGTTCATGACTGGCTGAGCTCCGTACTGGGCATAGAGAATTGGTTCTCCGGCGGCATTTGTTTCCGAGACGGCGGCTGTGGAGCCCCAGCCATGGAAGACGGCGCCGTTGGAGAAGATCTGCGTGTTTACTTGGGAGTCGGAGAGAACGCCACCGGGAACAGGTGCGAAGGTTTGTGAGAGTAATTTAGCTGTTTTAGCGTTGAGGTCCAGGGAAATAACTATGCCGGAAGATTCTGTAGATGTTTTATTGAAGCCGTTACTAGAGTTGTCGAAGAGGGAGATAATGGTGTGAGTGTCATTTTCAAGTACGAAACGCGCGTCGTGTTGGAAGGAGAAGTTAAAGTTCGTGACTGTGAAACTCGCGTTTTCACCACCACAACTCAGTTTCCAGATTATGGAACCGTCGGATAGTTCAATGAGAAAGACGGAGGAGGTGTGGCGAGATGATATAAGATACCTCCCCGTTGCTGGGCTCTTATCTACGGCATTTATGTGGAAGTAGTCCCAAGGTGCTTGAGCTGAAGTGCCAGTTCCTGACACATCAGTAGAGCCTGGCAGGGCATAGCTTGCTGAAACGGGAACGTGATTGATAGAGTGCCAATCAAACAACACTTCTCCGCTGGAAATGTTGACTTCTTGAAAGATACCTTGCATTAACCATTGAGGGCTGGCGGGGATTTTATATGCTGGTAGGTCATATTGCAATGCAGCATACGAGGTGGTCAAAGCAGTCTCTCCTCCACTAATGACGTTAAACTGGTGGATGTCGACTTCAGCGGCACCGTCACCTGACTGAACGATCTCCACAACCTTGTAGTTCTTATCCATGATAACCCCACGCCCACGCTCGTATCCTTGATGCTAAGTGCCTTTCCAAAGGCATAAATGGTCTTCTTTTTGGTAAAGGCAGGGTCGGAGCTGCATGGAGTTATCAGTCCCGTCGGAAGCATCATAACCGCTTCAAACTAAGTTTCCCAATTTGTCGTATATGTATGGGCCATGCTGTGTAGCATGGTATGGGCATATGAACATGTAACCTGGATCGCGTGGCCGAACATATTAAGTTCCGAAATACTGGTAGCGAGTGCGAGAGTAAAATTCTCTATCCAGAAAACTTGCCTTTTTGAAATCCATTCACGGGATCAGAATTCTGTGTATATACATTAAGCGCTGGAGCTTGCAAATCGAGCCTCTTGAAAATACCATATCATTAGTAAATTTGTTTCCTAGCAGGAAATGATGCAAGACTCTTACTGATATGTATGTTGAGATAGGCTCAGTGGTATTGTCGACAGCCAAGACCGACGACCATAGAACAGGCAATGTCAATGTAAGAATATGCATGGTGGAATACTGAGGAAGTGGACCACGACCACAATTTTAAGATGACAGATGTTAACCCTACTTAAGAAGAAGTCGAGAACAAGTGACGGTATCAACCGCTCAGCGGAGCGGACCTAAGTCCTACTTTCTATATGAGCAGCATAGCAGTTGCTTAGGTAAAACATTAGGTCGAGAGCGGGAATGCCTCAGGTCAGTAAAGCGTCTGGGATGCCTACTATCGCTACAAATGGGAGCTTTCTCAAGGGAAACGTGGGAAAGATCCCCATGGCGGTGTACCTAATGTGGCGCTTTACAATTCACATTACTTTCAAGAATGCTGGAAATGGATAGTCAAACACTATGATGCCATCATCCTGCAAAGCCTTATACGGCGGCAAGGGCGGAGGACGGAAGAGACTCTTGTTCGCCAATATCTTGTTTCTTGTTTGATCTAGTGCCTTAGAGGTCAGATAGGTTAGTACCACAGTAAGCAGCATCTAATCTAAGAGGTACGGTACCTTGGCATAGTCGCATGGCTTGGATACCATGACGGCCAATGGCAATATCAAAAACCTAGAGAACTGTTGCCTAGGTCGGAGTTATTATGGGGTTGACGACTAAGAAAGCAACCGGGCTTCGGCGAGTACGTACGGGGTTTCGACAAGAAGGTTGGCCTAACATAGGTCAGTTTCTTCCTCCTTCCTTGTATTGCGCATAAGCAAGCACTGGGGGATAGAGATACATGCGTGACTGTGGGTGCGGAGTCGAGTTAGGGTCGGCCTTTTTTGACAAAGAGCCCGTCAAAAACATCTCATTCGTAGTCTTTCGTGTACACTCTCTTCCACACTTCCACAGCGGATGGCTAAGATTGCTAAGAAAGGGATCTTGCTCACTACTTTGTAACCCGCCGACGATAACTTGGTGGCAGATCCGCCATAAGGTGCACTGCATCTGATCAAGTGGGATTCATGACGATCGGACAGTGTTTGGTCTTGATAGATTTAACAAAGAAATGGTTTTCGCCGATAACGAACTGGATAGCATGACTTAAAACCAACCAGTTTGTTATCATCAACCTGAGATCAGTGAAGACTAGGATTGGGCACGAGAAGGTTTTGGTCAAGTTACGAACTCACGGATCATGTGAGGTAGGCTGGATTGGGCGGACGATATCTTATGCAGACATGTAACTTATCTAGAGGAGAAGTGGGAGAGATCCGTAGGAATATACATCTAGAAAGAAGCCCAAAGTAGATACGTGAGGCTAGTCACATGATGCACTGCACAGTCAGCTAAAATGCTTAGCGCGTCGTCCAAACGCGATTTCGCGGAAGCGGCTGCTCTGTATCACGATCTCCAAACGCAGAACCCACCACCTCACGTCTTCCTCCCACTCTACCACCAGCTCAGCTGTACAACCTTCTCTCCTCGTTTGACCTCTGCCACATAAATATATCTTGCCTTCCACCGTGCATCAAATGTAAGTTTGCGTTGGCCTTCCTTCATCAATTACCCACTTCTGAGGCGCAATATCTTCGTCCTTGGTCTCAAAATTAATGCTGACTGCTTTTACAGGGAGGCGTTTGAAGGTATCTACTTGAACCTCTCGAAGCAGCCTGGAAAGACTCGGTTCGCTGAAAATGGCTGGGGATGGAAACCCTCCAACGGCGGCGAAACCTTTACCCTAGACCATTCACAGATCGTTCAGGCACAATGGAGTCGCGCAGCACGAGGGTATGAAGTCAAAGTGCTGTCTAGGGCGGACGGTGTAATCCAGCTAGATGGCTTTCAGCAAGAAGTAGGGTCCAGAAGTCTTTAGAAGCTATTTCGCTGATTGTTTACCGCAGGACTTCGATCGCATAACCAAACTTTTCAAAGTTTGGTATGGTATCAACCTAGACAACAAGGAACATGCCCTCCGTGGATGGAACTGGGGGAAAGCAGAGTTTGGCAAGGCGGAGCTTGCTTTCAATGTGCAGAATAAACCTGCATTCGAGGTACCTTACTCCGAAATTACCAATACAAACCTTGCCGGAAAGAACGAAGTGGCAGTGGACTTTTCGCTCCCGGCGGATGGCGATGACACAGGCACTAACGGTCATCTTGGTGGCGCGAGGGCGCGAGGCAAGAAGGCTGGTGGGGCGCGAGACCAGCTTGTTGAAATGCGCTTCTACATTCCTGGCACCGCAACAAAGAAAGAAAAGAACGAAGATGGAGAGGACGTGTCAGATGGTGAAGATGTCGAGGAACAGAATGCTGCCCAGCTCTTCTATGAGACGCTGATGGAGAAGGCCGAGATCGGCGAGGTCGCCGGTGATACATATGCCACTTTCCTTGATGTTCTACATTTGACACCTAGGTACGTGTCGCACCTTTTATGGACCTGACATAGCTAATACTTCATCTAGAGGACGTTTCGATATCGACATGTACGAGAAGTCCTTTCGGTTACGCGGAAAGACTTACGACTATAAGATCCAATACGAATCTATCAAGAAATTCATGGTTCTACCTAAACCAGATGACATCCATACTCTTCTTACCGTTGGTTTGGATCCTCCTTTGAGGCAAGGTCAGACACGATATCCTTTCCTAGTCATGCAGTTCAAACGGGACGAGGAAGTCAATCTTGACTTGAATATGACGGACGAGCTTCTACAAGAGAAATATAAAGACAAGCTGCAGTCGCATTACGAGGCACCCGTAGCCACAGTCGTATCCGAGATCTTTCGTGGTTTAACTGGAAGGAAGATTACAAGACCCTCGTCACAGTTCCTCAGCCACCACGAACAGTCGGGAGTCAAGTGTTCCATCAAGGCCAATGAAGGCCATCTCTTTTGTCTCGATAGGGCGTTCATGTTCGTTCCGAAACCAGCAACGTACATAGCAATCGACAACGTCCAATCGGTGACAATGTCTCGAGTTGGCGGTGCAATGGCTGCAAGCCGAACTTTTGATATCACGTTCACTATGAAAGGAGGCGCAGGCGAACATCAATTCAGTAATATCAATCGGTGGGTTTTCTCTAAGCTGATCTGTTTGCGCTTACTACTAACTAAACTCTTCTCACAGTGAGGAGCAAACTAACCTTGAAAACTTCTTCCGGACGAAGAGTATCAAAACTAAGAATGAGATGGCGGATGATGTATGTCATGCAGACCCGAATCACCTGGTACAATAAGATAAATACTGACGGATGTGTGTTAGTCCTCTGCCCTTTTGGCGGCTGCTCTCCAGGATGAAGACCTTGCCTCCAGCGATGATGAGCGCGTTGCAGCCAATAGAGGCAGCGCAGACGATGATGACGAGAGCATCGACGAAGACTTCCAAGCTGACTCGGACTCTGATGTGGCAGAAGAATTCGACGAGGATCATAAGAGTAGCGGTTCGGGTAGTGACTCTGAGATGGCGGATGCAGACAGTGACGCCCCTGCGGAGGAGGAGATGGTCGAGAGACCAAAGAAGAAAGCAAAAACGTCAAAATAATTCAGGGCGGCTATACTTGAGTAGGAACTGCCGAAACTCCGAGGAGACTTGCGGTCTGGCGGTGAAACTTAATGAAATGATATGCCCAAATTGCGAATATGTGCTTTTGGGCGACTGAATCATTGCCTGCAGGATTCTGCAGCCCTCTGTTGTGCAGCCTTCTGGAAGATTGGTTTTGAGTCCATGCAGGTAATGGGGAGCGGCAGGGCGGTTGGGCTGAGCCGTTGGAGTTGGGTCCGGCAGATCTGATTAGATGTAATGCTGCTTGCGGAAGCATGATGCTGTCCCGGGGCCGTGGTCTCAGTGAAAGGAGCGGATCGGAAGTGGGCAAACGGCCCGTTTCCAGCCTTCTAGACGGCCTCTAGAAAGAAAGTAGGAGGGAAAAGGTTAGCTCACAAGGGTGGCCTCGCTCAAGTGGCGCCAAGGAAGCGTGGTGTCCACTGTGGACGGGCATGGCGCTGCAAGAGTGGTACCACTTTGACGGCCGCCACGTGCACCTGCATCCCTTAGTCCATCTGTAACACGTGGGGCATATGCCGTGCATGCTACTCGAAGCCCGGGAGTGGCCGAGCTGATAAACCACAAATTCTATCTGTTGAAGCCCAGTTGCCATGTGGTCGTGCCGTCGATAATGTCCTCCTCCTCGTGCGCTGACTCGCTTGTTTGCAATTGAGCCCCCCAAACAAAAACCTATATCAATTGCCGACTTGTCCTCCAGATGGCATACTTGTTGCTATTCTCCTCACTGAAAAGATTCAGCCTACAGCCCTAACAAAATGAGATCACGGACTGGGTGGTAAGTTCGGCTCCCGTGTTTGGTACTCTATCTATTATTAGCTAACTATCTGAACAGTTTGACATGCCGTCAAAGGAAGCTCAAATGTGATGAGAAGAAGCCTTCGTGTGGCCAGTGCAACAAAGCCTCCAGAGAATGCATCCCCAGTTCAGGCATTGTCTTTCGACATCAGCACAATGCCTCCATGAATGGTGATGACTCGTCTGACGAGAACAGCCTCAAAGGTTTCTACGCTTATAAAAACACCTTCAACGAGGGAAGCGTATGGCTTGATATACCTCGACAAGGTAGATATATTCATCATGGTTTGGTTGTTCATGATTCCTCTGCTAACTACTCTCCAAGTTACCTTTCTCAATACAACCAATCCCTATCTTGATCCCCTCACCCCTGACTACGATTCCCGCTCTGTCACCTCTGTTGACTCTCCAAATCTATTCGAGCCCCGCTCAACTCTCTGGGCGACATCACGCAGACGGCCTACGACGAGCATTTGTTGTACAAATAGGCTTAATACTTTGGCCACAGCTGCCAACGGAGTGCATCTAGACTTCGTGGGTTCCGATATTGCCCCACGCAGTGATCTGCTTAGCACTGGAAAGCACGATAGTGTCCTTTCGTCTCCCACTGCGGCAATGACCGAGCCTCCAGTATTGTCTCCCGAATCTGTATGCAATCGGAACCATGGCTTCCTACTGAATTGTCGTACGCTGCCAACGCCTCCGATTGACCCAAATCTCTGCCCTGCCTTTGTGTTTGGGTCTGAAGATATCCAAAGAGGGTGCTCTGTCTCTCTTCAAACGCCGACAACTAATTCCACGGATATGAATGTTGAAAAAGATCACGAGATAGCATTCCTTTTAAGGCACTTCTCTCAAGGACCCGGCTACTGGATGGATCTATTTGACCTTGAAACTTATTTCGCCTCCTGTGTTCCAGTCAAGGCACGAGACAACCCCTTGTTAAAGTATGCAGCAGTTGCTTACGCAGCTAAAGCGCTTGGGCGAGTTCAGGGTAAGATGCCTACGATGGGAGGGAATGCAACTCGTAAAGCACGCATGGAACTCTATCCCGACGTCCAATCGGTGGACTGGTACCATAAAGCAGCACAGTACTATGACATTGCTATATCTCTCCTACGCCAAGCGCTCCATGATGATGCAAATAGCCTCACTCCAATATTTGACAAAGACACTGAGCAGAACTGGTACAACGCCGGTCTCGATCATGATTCTGGCAGCAGGAAACGCCGTCGAACCTGCGACACTGCAGTTTTTAAAACGAATTCGGACGAATTAGCCGCCGCTACTACAATATTATCCGTCTACGAGTTTCTAGATGGTTCCGCTCCCGAATGGGCTCGTCACTTGAACGGGGCGAGGTCATTACTTAAAATTGCGCAAGAGCGCATGACGCCTTTACAAATGCCTACGCCTGATACATCGGACTTATCTACCAACCCTATACATATCTCTAAGGCTAGAAGGGCAACATTTTGGAATATTGCCAGACAAGACATGTTAGCGGCTTGTAAGTAATGGTCTTGCACATAATTCGTTCAGAGAATGCTAATAGCCAGCCTCTAGTCATCAACAAAACGCAAACCAGATTAAATACTGAAGATCTCCCGCTTTGGAAGGAAGCTGGATTGCTAATTGATGATCATGGCTTCATAATTCCCAGTAACATGAGTGAGAGTGGCTACCCTGAAGGAGAAGGAATGATGAAGGAAGACATGATATGCAATGCCCTGGTCTGGCTGATGGCCAAACTTGTAAATTTTATGGCTGCTGGAGACGACATGCCTGTTGAACTTGGAGGGCCTTGGGCTGGAGTTTCTCAGAGCACACTTTTGGATTCCTGGCATCTCCTAAAACAGCAATTCCAAATCTGGCACGACGGGCTCCCAGCTACTTTTAAGCCCTGTGCTCGGATCGAGCCCACACGCATGTCCGGACGACTTCTCCAAGGCGAAGGTGACGTTTTGTTTTCGGAGGTCTGGTATAGCATTCCGATGTGCGGTTCAACTATGCAAGCTTATCACATGAGTCAGATTCAGCTGCTTATGAATAAGCCACATGAATCTACTCAAGGCCGTACAACAGTGTTGGAGCGATTAAACTCCTACTCGTCAGTTCTATCCGCTTGCCAGGTTCACAGTCGCGAAATAGTCAGCATTGCTTTGGGTCGCCCAGATGAATCTGTACGAATCCATTCTACGCAACCTCTCTTTACGGCTGGACAATGTCTTCAAGAACCAAAAGAACGCCAATTGATCATCAAGCTTCTCCGCGATATCGAAGCGGATACTGGGTGGGCAACAGACTACAGAGTGCAACAGCTCATTCAGCAATGGCAGTGGGAAGGGAGCGAGGATCTGCATGTTCCTTAACAAACTCTTCCTGATCGAGGTGACAAAGAAGTATTCTGCAACTATCCGAAACTGTTTGGAGTGAACTGATGGTTGGCATCCTGACAAACAGCAACTATGGAGCACGTGCCTGAGACATGTCTTAGACATTGTATGCTGGTAAAGAATATAGGCTGACCAGATGCGAAAGTGCGAATGCTTCATAGCACATGAGGAGTCTGGGTCATCCAAAATGAACTTTGTGCGAGCTCTCTTCAGACAGCGTCCACGACAGTTACCGCAGTCACCGCAGTCAAATACGCAGCCTCAGCGGCGAACCGAAGTCCGAGTTCACGTCTACGATGGTCAATATAGAGTCACAAAGCGGGTCTCCTGTCACAGTCCCTTCAGCGAAGATTCGGACTCGGAACCAGATTTCATCCCTCCACATCGCCATTTCAGAGCCCGCCAGAATCGGCATCATGTTCCTCATCGATACAGTCGGCCCCGGGGCCAGGAAACTCGCGAGAAATGGTACTGTCGCAATCTCGATGAAGTTATCACCCGAGGAGAAGCAATCATTGGCCACTTCCTGACTCAATACTCTGACTTAATGGTTGACGTTCGCCACATACGAGAACAAATGCAAAGCGACATGGATTGGCAACCGGAAAAGCCTCAAGATCCCAAAGGAGGCGAGCATCCCCAACCGCCTCAGCAGCCCGAGAAAGCTCCAGATCCAGTTGCGCCTATTAATACTCAACCACCATCTCCATCTGCAACTTCTACATTCGGCCAAAGACCGAAGGATCCGAAAAGCAGTTCCTGGGCAGGAATCAAACCTACACACTCGAACAATCCCGCTTGGAAGCCATACAACCACGACCTAAGACCAAGAGACTCTCGCAACTCGAACGAACCGCCATCTCTTTCATCACCGGAATAGGCGTGATTTGATTCGACCGGTGTTGGGTAACCACTTCCCGAGGTTTTGGAGATTTTGAAGAAGGTAGATGTAACCCTAGGTAATTAGACAGCTGTATGATGATTTGTATTCTTATCATGACGAGTAGAGTAGAGGATAGAGGAGGCGGATTTGGTTCAAATCGATAACATTAGCGACCGATACAACTATTGACTCGTCATCTGTGTATCTATTTAGTCTTTATAATTCAATCTTTAATCCGAAGCTGAGTGTCATTCTATGAAATACTTAGTTGTTAAACATTCCAGGTTCTCATACGGATTTCCCTCAGCATTACATAACCAGGGATTTTGGAATCACTTCACATTTTCCGTCTTTTGTGGCCCACAGAGGAACTTCTCACTTCATCCATCTAACTTCTAACGTAGACGAAGCCATTATTTTGACTTCATCACATAGTATAATAGGATTCGGTCTATCCAAGAAATGTGTTCCATTTTCCTTCTTTATTAGATTTACGGTTTTCTTTCACCTCACGCTTCAGAATCAGATAGAGTCATTTTGGTCTAGATCTCGTTTTGCATTGCCCATGCTTTGCTGTATTCGCCACTCTCAAATTCTACTCAAGCCGGCCCTTCAGCTTTGCTTTCTTCATCTGCGGAAATGACTACCTTTCAAGAGTCAGTGTCCTGTTGTTGACTAGAAACTTTGCCGATTGTACTAGAATCATCCCCAACCTTCTCTTCCTCATCGATTTTCCTTATCCCTAACTCCATGCCCGTGACTGACACTGGCGTGAATAGTGACTCCTCAGGCTCGCAATCGACTAATTCCTTAAACATAGTGTCCACATCCTCCACGTCCTCCATTCCCAGGCCAAAGCTATTAGATCCCAGCCCGTCCTCTCGCAGGCGAGAATGACCAAAATAGGGCATCAAATTCCTCCCATTCTGCCCATCCAAATCATACGTATAAAACTCGAACACCGGCCGATTTGGCGCAGACCTTCCAGCCAAAAGCCCCACATTGCCACTCCTCACCTCCCTTTCATTCACGATAAAACCCGACTTGGGTTTATCGTGCGCCTCGTCGAATGGAATGACAGATGGCTTCCTACGTTGCGGAAGTGTGAGAAATTTCTGGTTCGCGATGACGATGAAGATGAACTGCACTTTACAGCATCCACCACCATGCTCGGAAGTCAGTGGCACTTCTTCTTGGATTGACGCCGATGCATCAGGCTTGATAACTGTCCAGTACGTCGTCCCATCTAATGGAATCCCCTGGATCATGCTTTCTTGCTGATACGGTAGCCGCTCGACATGGAACGTCGGAGAAGGAAAATAGTGCCGCAAGAGCATGCTTACTAAAGCGTTTCCGGCCGCTGATCGCGTCCCATCGGTCACTTGATGTTCTTGATAGTAAGTGGCATAGTTTTGGTAGGATAGGGCGAGAGGTTTGTCGTAGTGGAGGATCGGGGACGGTATGCTTGAATTGTTCTCCGGCATTTTGCGGTGCTCGGATATGGTGGTGGCGCAGATGGCATTTCGGGAGTTCTAGGCTGGATGTCGATGGCTTTTGAGGGTCTGAGTGAGCTGCGAATTTTGGGTAGGGGTGGTGAATACTTTCATAGCGACGCTGGCACAGCACTGTTGCTTTGTGACAGTGTATTTGTGGGGCCACGGTCCATTCACTGACAATTTGAACCGTCGCGTGAGCTCTAAGTTCAGAGTCAAACCAGCGATAGCATGATCTACGCTAGTATGGTGGTGAATTATGAGATTCTTCATGAAATTGAACATTTTCGACGTGCTGAGACAATCCAAGGCTACTGCGGTCTTACCAAATTCACGTCAACCCCGTCCATCCATCGAACCCTTCAAGATGAACTTCATATCACCGTATCCTACAGCATTTCGTGCACCGAGGTACGACGTCACATTGAACTCCAGTATCTCTCAACTTCTTTTCCATAAGTCCGAGACTCACATTACGACCCCAAGTCCCCTTTGGCATAGCAATCGTGCACTGCGCTTTCACGTCCAGTCCCTTGAGTGGTTCGAAATCACTCACCAGACCTCGTGGCAAGGAAGCCGGAGGAAAACAATGCGTATAACCAACGATGATGTCCAGTTTCCGAAGGCCATTCATTGCGCTCAGAGCCTTGGAAGCAGAAGACCACGTCTCTGCACTGCCTGGGTATGCGTCAAAGTTGACCCTACGGTCAGAATTCGTGCCAGAATCTTCATATTGGAAAGCTGTGATGGTGTTGTAAGGTGCGGATAGAGGCAAATCTTTTGGGAAGCGTGATCATGCGGAAGAAGGTCAAGTTCCATGGATGACTCACGGTAAGTTCATTACTGGTGTAGAGGAGGTCGATGGCCTCGGTGTATCTGCAGTCTTTAGTCGGACAAAAACGAATAATGATAATTGTAGGAAGCACACATTTGTCTGCAGGTCGCAAGAAGGTTAAGGGGCCTCCAATCCGCCATCAAGAGATGTTTGTCGAATGGTTCAGAAGCACGATCTAGCGAATCGATGTGTGGATCGTTTAGATTCCGGCAAACAAAGCACTTGGCCAGGCAAATGTAGTGGGCTAGTTTTCCCATGTCACCTCTTGCAGCCGCTCTCTTTCGCACAATGTGTAGACACTGTCCACCAATTGCATATTCCCAGACTTTGAGGCGTAACTCTGCTGGTAGCCGATTGAGCAATTCGGAGATAGGCTGGGATGGTTGGAGTATGGGTGTATGTTGGTTTTCAGAAGTGTTAATTCGCTTAGAGCGGCGTAGGGCAGATGGTGGAGGTGAGAAAGAACACTTTCGGTTCTTCGGGAGTGGCTTCGGGGTTTGCTCCGTGAAAATGGTATTAGTGCCATAACTGAGACAAGAGAATATCTCATTTGGCTCAATAACCTGAGCTATATAAAATGAGAAATGATGAATGCGAGCTCTAAATGAAATCTTTGTAGCACGTATGCCTTGCATACCCTGAAACTCCCTCTCCGAACATCTCCAATAGAGCTCGGGAGACATCATTCTCATTTAAAGCATAGCTATAACCTATAAAAGATAGTAAATATCTAGATATTAACTGGCTTCAGCCGCTTTTATATGAGAGAACTGAGACTTAAAGGTGAAATAAATCAAAGAACTTGCAACGGAGTTTGAGAATGTGAGTAGCTAGGTCGAGTAAACTGCTGCCTAGAGGCTTTACATCATCGCAAATCACAGATATGGATATTAGAGACTTGAATATCACATACGAAGGAAATCAACCTCGTCAAGGTAATAAGCAAGCGTCCAACCTGTTGATTCTGTAGGATGCGGTCGTCGCATTATTCCATTGACTGTGTTAATAGTGGCAAAACGTTCATCTCACAGTGTCGATAGAAATGATAGAAGTGTGGCACAGCAGAATATCTTAGCCTATTTTAGCCTAGCGGCTGAAGGCTGTGCTCTTCCAACCTCAACCCTCAGCCTTGCCGACATACCTCGGCGATAGCCCGTTCTGCTTCCTCTCTTGATGCAGTTCACACTGTTGAACACTGGCGTTTTGAGATGGCCCCCATCACTTCCAGGGTCCTCTTAATGAGATTGGCCAAGCTCGAGATCGACCGTGGCGGATGCTTAACTTGCACGGATGTTTATTGTTAGAATCCAGGGAACTCATGGGGTCCATCTCAAAATGAGGCTGTTCAACATTGTACAACATGGGTTGAGTTTCTAATGCTCAATTGCCCATGGAGGTATATACGTTCGCATAGCTTGATATCCTTAAAACACACGCGCGGTTGACCTTATTCTACTCGTTTGCTTTTCACTAAACCGAGTTTGAGTTCATATCGACTAACGTTTAAATATCTCCGCACTACGAGATGGACCCCTTTGAAGACATAAATCTGTCTCACAACGTCAACCTCTTCCGTGACATGACCGCCTTCGTAGATACGAAGGATCTCATGCCCCAAGTCGAGATGCTTTCGAACACCAAAAAGCGACGCGCTCAAACCGATTCCTTTCAGCCCGTCAAGAAATTGAAAACCACCCAACACCACCCAGCACCATCCGGTAGCCTCCCAGTTCTACGTGTATGAAACACTTTCCGATGAGGAAGAATGGTTCAGGGTCCTAGAACTTCGACTCGGCGACGGCCTAATCTCCTGCAGACTCATCACAAAGCGAATCGATAAATCAGCACGGTCTTACCAGGCGATCTCATATGTCTGGGGCTCACCAAAACATAAAGTTAAGACCATCTGTGATGGCAAGATAATTAGCCTCACAAAGAATCTTTACAATGCAATTCGACAGATCCGCCATGAGACCCGGCCGCGGCTTCTGTGGGCAGACGCTATTTGTATCGACCAATACAATAAGAAAGAGCGAGGCTATCAGGTAAAGCGGATGGGAAACATTTTCCAAAACGCGAAAAGAGTGCTGATCTGGCTTGGGGAGGACGACGGGACTGTCGATGAGTGCTTCACACTGATCAAAGATACGAACCAACGCCTCAGAATGCTCCTTGGAGAGTTCGAGGATATCAACGACATCTCCAGGAACCACACACTTGTCAATCCAAAATGGCTGAACCATCAACATGGCTCCCCGTCCACATCTTGTTCAAGCGGCCCTGGTTCACGCGAGTTTGGGTGCTCCAAGAAGTCGGTCTTGCCGCGGACGCCGTCCTTCTATGCAGGGATTTCGCCATGAACTGGTCCGAACTTGTAGAATTTGCCCTTCTTGCTCTAGCCGGGCCCGACCTTTCTGCTCTATTCAAAGAATTATTCATCGTTCCACTCTATGTGCAAAACCTGTGGCAGTCTTACTCCAACCGGACACTATGGATAACGACAACGCCCTTAAGTCAGTGGTATGTCAAGACCCAAAATGAGTCTTCCTTTCTCGATGTCTTGTATTTAGGACGGTGGAATGAAGCTTCGAATCCTAGAGACTATGTGTATGCCTTCCTTGGACACCCCAAATCAAGATTACCGAACGGCGACCCATTGGTGCCTATCGACTATACCAAATCAGTAGACGAAGTATACTTTGATGTTGCTTCGGCAATAATCAGCAATGACCAGGACTGTTGGAAAGTGCTCCCTGCCGTCGACCACCCGCCGAACTCTCACTCTTTATACGGATGCCGGCATTCCTGGGTGCCGCGTTGGGACGAGGGTCTGGAAGTCTTTCGACTAAGCCCACTTGCTAATTGGTACTGCGCCGGCAGCACTGAGACTAAGTTCTCGGCAACTATTTTGGCAAATCAACATCTTCAGCTGCGCGGTTGTATTATCAATACTGTTCAATGGATGACTAGTCCTTTCCCACCGCACGACATCATTGAAAAGCGAATGGTTCGAACAAGGACGCGGCATAGAACTAGGGACTCTCCTATAAAATCATTGTTTGGTCGGCTAGAGCAGCACGATATGGGTTCGCGGTACTCCAATGTCCAGAAGCGCTTGGATGCTTTCGTAGAAGCGCTTGTTGCTGGACTTCAATTGGATCCTCCTTCGCACTCCGTCAATGATCACAAGAGCTTCCATCGAGCTGTCTACATGGAATATACGGCAATGATGAACGGAGAAGAGAGCGAACTCGATGAACATTCCAAGGTACTTGCCAACTGGTACAATGAAAGGATCGCTGCATTTACTGGTAACCGATGCTTTGTCTGTACAGAATCGGGCCACTTAGGATTGGTTCATCCTCGATCAAAAAAGGGAGATATCGGCTTCATTTTCCCCAGAGCCGGTGTACCTTTCATACTCAGACCAACAAAGGGCAGTGGACAGTACAAACTGGTCGGAGAATGTTATATCCAGGACATGATGAAGGGAGAGGGCATGGAGTTGCTGCGCAAGGGAAAAGAGAAGACTATGGGAAGAGAATGTTATTTTCCTTTAGAGTTTATTTTCTTAATTAATTTCCTATCAATTATAGAGAAGACTTCTAAAATCCTACCTTATACTCTTAGCCTCGCATCAGCGGAAGCACTTAAGCCCCTTTCCCAAAGCCCAAACCATCACAGTCCGCCAAGGCAAAAGCCAACGAAGAGGTGGAGCAGTGAAGTTCACACTTCTCACATGAGTGGACGGCCGCCTAGCAACCAGAAATCACGTGCCCCACACACCATGGCCTGACCTCATATTGACCTCAAAACATCACGCCCGCTCTCTTCCCTCTCCTCTTCTTTTCCACCTCACCCAATTCCAGACTTCCTCGCCAACAACAATGGCGTACACTGGAAACGTCCGAATCGCCGCCGCCTATGGCGGTCCAAAGCGCAAACGCGTTGAGAAAACCTACAGCAACATGGCAGACGCACCGCTCCACCTCCCATTCGCCGTTCAGCACCGCATCCTGACCAGCGTCCAAGCTCTTCTGGAGTCAGCGTGTTTCAACTTCGCGTCCAAGCACCTCCGTCACGTCATTGAGGAAAAGACATGGGACTGCGCCGAGAAAGTCGAGTTGAATGTCTGGACCGGGATTCTCAACATCTACGCGCGTGTACCTGGCTCACTTCCCATTCCGCCGGTAGAGATCATGCCCATCAAGCCGCTCGGTCTGATCCTCAACTCTGTCACTGATATCCGCCACATCGCCGTTCACAGACTACGGATCTCTGCTGCTCGCGTCCTTGAGTTGTTGGATGATGCGAAGGGATTGGGAATTTGGATGGAAGATGACAAGAGTATTGAGGTTATTGGGGCAATGATCAAGGAGATTCAAGATGTCATGAAGCAGATGCAAGTGAAAGAGAAGGACTTGGAATCTGTTGCCGAAGCTGACATGCTCACGATTCAAGACAATAGGGCTTGGTTGATGGAGGAAATGAGAAAATTGGATGTTTGTGAGCAGGAGCTCAAGAACGACGTGAAGAAAGAGCTTCAGGCTATCATGAATGTCGCTTGCGGTGGTTTGGGAATGAATCATCAGACGCCAAAAATGCCAACGACACCAGTCGCACCCGTCACGCCCATCGAATTCCGAACGCTCTCGGCAAGCGATCTGCCACCTCCTCCGCCACCAAGCTTCATGTTGCAGTTATCAATGCTGAATCGCGAAGAGCCGCAAATTTTAGAAGTGGAAATGAGCTCAGATACCTTATCTGAGGAGTCTGAACCAGAGCTCTCCGACATGACTGACAGGTATCTAGTTTTACCATTCTTTGCAATTTAGCTATTCATGCTGACATTTTTGAGCGTAGTGAGAGCAGCGATATGGGGTGAACGGGTTCGCATGCTTCAGCACCTGAGCAAAGCGTATTGGGAGTTGGCTACAAGCTAGAGGTTCGAATGTGAGGGTGTTGTTGGTGCATGTCCGGGCGTGTGTTGGCTTGCTGTAGACACTTTGGCCTGGATGACTTGAGGACTGCGTTGAAGTCTATATTGATGGGCAAAAAAGTGCGTTGAATCATTTGAGGCACTATACTGAGTCCAATTCGATCAAATGAAAATAAAGTACTTGAAGCTACTAGAAATTGCTGACTTAACTATATGAAGTATTATGGCCCGGAGTGAGGCTGCACTTTGGTGCTCCATGACAATCATTAAGGCAGACCAACCAAACCGTGATTGGTGTTAAAATTCATCGACCCACAACAAGTGTGAGGGTTGCTTGGAGATGCTCAATAAGTTTACTTCGTTATGACAAAACGACCGAGGTCATCAATGACTTTTATGTAGGGTATCATCTTCCTACCCTGTTTCGTCTCCTTCCATTGCTGATAAGTCAAGCCATCTCCAACACCCCCAGCATAATGCCATCGTTTGTGAGTGAAGTTTTCCTCGTCTAAGTCGAACAGAGCAGTTCTCAAAGCATCCAGTTCCTCGATCCATTCTTGTTTAGAACCCCAGAGAGTAGCACTTTTCACAGTAAGATATCGTAACCGACCAAGGTAGCGCTTGTCCACCAAGTCGAAAAGATCATTCGGCGTGAAGTAGTTGTCCGACTCATGGTGGGGGTTGCCAGAATGTGTAATATTAAGTACCTCAAGCGGAAGAGATTCCTGCCACATAGAAGCGTTAAATCCTGCGGGCATGGAGCCAAAATCAATGTCAATGTAGTCGATTGAAATGACGAGCTCCTTAAGAATAGGGCAACAATCCAGAACACCGTTCAAAGCACCATCTCTGATGTAAGGAAGATCCCTTAGTTCAAGCCAGAGAAGCCGATCTCCCAGGTTGAACTGGAGTAACTGGATGATGTCTGTTTCATTGATCTTGGGAGAGTGAGCCACTGAAAGGTGAGTGAGGGTGTTAGGGAAGTTTTGAGGCTGTCTGATAAGGTCATACATGAATTTGCCGTGTATGCCTCCAGAAAGTCGAAGTCGCTCTAGCTTCGGTGGCCAACGCACGTTCATTGATACTTGAATGCCGTCGTAAGAAGAGGAACATCGAGGGAGATAGAGGTCGGTCAACTCAGAGAGGCCGCGAACAGTTTGAGTAAGCGCTTGATATGATATAGCTTCGGAGACCAGTGTGAGATCGAGGAACTGGAGGCGAGTGCATTTTGACAGTGCGGCCCAACAGTTAATGGCAAAGGATGCCTGTGGCGCAACGAATTTCCTAAGGTTGTTCTTCGTCCTACCGAGCAAGCGGGCGGTAATAGATTTACTACCTTGGTGCACAATAACACCCAAATCCAATATTCGCACCAAACTAGCCAGCTCGCTCTTCCGTATGTGTGCATTTATTGAAGGACAAATGGTTCGGACGAAGAGGGAGTAGGCGGATCCGGTGAGTCGAGGGTAGTCGTATAGACGTGTGACGCCCACGTCATACCATTTTCGAGATACAAGACAGAAGCTATGTAATGTAGGTTGAGATTTGGCTTCCAAAGGGATGTATTCGAGAATTGCTAGGAGGATTTCGTCAGGAAGATACGGCGCGAATCGTTCTTCTCCGGCTTTCGGTGACTGGGCATCACGAGGCTCAATTGAGTGTGAGCTGCCCATGGTAGGTATATCGAAGGGTGGGTATTTCATGGCGGGGTCGAAGGAGGGCGTCCATATTATGGGTATGAACTGTGAACGTTGGGCGTTGGTCTATGGTACGGACTGACGACATTTAAATCTCATCTTATCTAATCGCTTGGCGTTATTTTCCACGTTACTTGATTGGACCGCCATTTCTTTTGGTAACGACCACTCTACTTGTTGTATCGCTCCTTTGTTTGGTACATGCTTGATTCGATCGATGCTGCATGCGATAACTTCTCGGCTTGTACTTCTAGCCCCTTATATCCAGTACCAAATCTTTGGCTAGACGAATATAGACCTTACAACGACTGCGCCTTACGAATCAGTCTCTAACCGGTCCGTTGTACCATCACAATCTTCGGATTATGGTACATGGTAATTCTCTTGCAACACTTCCTCCAGGCTTCTGCGGAAATGGTGGAATGAGTTCGAATACCCTTGGTCTTGTCACCTTCTTCACAGGCTCCAGAGCCTCGTCCTCGCGTGCTGTCCAGTAACGGCGATCCATCGAGTCTGCTAGAGTTATTTCGAAACGTAAATAGCGAAGGTTTGAGAGTAGGGAAAGATTTCTCCATATCATCAACCAAGACTTGTAGTAGTGATCATTTCTTTTTCGCTTATATGGTGGCATGCGAAGATCACGCCAAATGAATTGAACGTGAGCAATCATGTCTAGTCGTTGGCGTAGAAATTCTCTTGGAAGATGAACCAGAAACATATATGACTCCGTAAAGTCAAAGAGACTGGTTGTATAGAGTATAGGTATGGCTTCGCTGTATCTAGGAACAGCAAATATCTATCAGTACTATATTGTTCCGGTATCTAAAGGATGCTTACATGGCACGGCATGTCAAGATCAATGCGATCAAACCTCGACTTGCGTTCAATTCGTTACTTTGCTGGTGGTTTGAATCCTTTCGATTGGCCCCGAAACAGACATCGTGATTGTTAGGATCTGCATCCTCAGGCATTTGGCACACATAGCCACCCATACGCTGGTTGGTTCCCATATGCCCTGTTTTCAAGTATATATGGATCCGGTTTCCTTCTACACATTCTCTCCAGATCATCTCCCGGAGCTCTATTGGAAGTTTCGAGAAAAGAGGCGATGAAGCTTGGCTACAGCAACGGGTTTTCAAGCCCGGCGGTCGGTATGGGAGGGGTAGAGTAAGAGCTCTGCGGCGAGAGCTAATTTTCTTTGGGTTATGTCCATAAGGTGCTCGAATACCCTCCTGTCTCTCTTGTTTGTGCTTCTTGCTTATGTATGTTATAGGGAGGCAGCAAAGACAATATAAGCATAGTGAAGTATAACCCAGAATATTGTCCATATTAGATGGTTGAACGTGCCGTGAGATTTGGGTGTTCTGGCGTGTAATCAAGATGCTAGTCGGGTTGCTGCGCCGCATACCCATCACGTGTTTGTCTCACTTGTTTCAGCATCCACGTAGTTTTCCAATAAACAGCTATAATCATAGAAAGCAAAATCATCTATGAGCTACATGTGATGGGCAGGTTCCAGTGATTCGGAAGGTCCAATTGCCACCTACTGCCTCATTATATATACCTTGGAGTGGATCATTACCGTTACTGGAGGTCGAACAGAGCAAATGAGATCTTCACGAGCAGCGTTACTATTCACGGAAGCCAGCACTTTCACACTACTCGCACGTATTCGCGAACCGTGATGGGTACAATTCCGTTGCTGGTATCGAAGCTAAAGCATCCACACATGAAGCTAATCGCCTTCCCTGTAATGGTTCCATACTCCAGAAGAAGCTGTCGGGTATGCCAGAATTGATGTGAGCATTCTGTTTTGATGGATAATCATGTATTTCAAGGATCAGACGAGGCGATCAAAGTAATGATACCCGATACTATGGTGCAGCCGAATTCAAAGTCTCCCGCCATTCATTGCTGTACACTGGTAGTTCCTTGATAGAGGTAACTTGAACTGAAGTTAGCATGATTAAGAAAGAATCATTCAATACTTGCCTCCAACCTCGCGACAAACTAAATTCGCCGCCAGGGTTTCCGATGTTCCGCGACTCATTCCAGGTATTGTCGGGAAGCAAAGACAATAAGCGTGACTGGGAAGAGAGAATTGAGGTACCGTGTGTCCACAAACCGGGCAGAATCTGACGAGAAGCCCGTTTTGACGCAGACAAATTACCGTCCCTCGTTTATACTTTCCAAGCAGAACTCCGCAGTTGATGCAGTACCCTTTGAGTTCACGATAGCCCTTCACAGGAGTCGTCATGAATTGTAGTTGGTCGAAATCCTGGGAGCTTAAGGCGCGAAAACAGGTCGTACAGCCGCCGAACGGCCGCCTCTTGATGTCAACTAGGCCGATACTTCTTCTTTGATTGAGTCTTTTGACCATTTTGCGAACGTAACGCAGCATTTCATCTGTTCGATCCAACCCAACAAAGCTGTCCCGACATAATTCCAAATAGTACCAGTTAGTTTGAGCAAATCGTATTGCAGTTTCGTAGTCAAGGTACCCGATAATTTCAAGGTGAAGCTCGGTTGACAAAGAATCCATAGCTGTGACAGAGGAATGATAGTTAGCAGTTTCAAAAGTAGGCTTCGAACGCTTCTGTTCACCATGAGATACTTCCCCTGCTCATGTGCATGATGGGTATCTTTGTTTGATTGCAGTTGTGTTGTGGCTGAAGGAGAGAGAAGTTGGCGCGTTGAATCCGGCGTTGCTTCGGAGTAATCGCCAATTCACGTGCGTGTTTACTTTATGCAACAACCCTCTCGACAACAAACCTTGCGGTTCCCTTCTCGAAACTCTTCATTGACACACCGATACTTACAACCTTTCCACCTTTGAGAATGCCATCTGCAACCAAGGCACCATCGCGCTCCCCCTCTCCCCCGACCGCACCACCGGTTGGTGAATCGCCCGGCCCTCGTGCAACGGCATTGATCAATGTCTTCAACAACGCCCACGACGCGACATTGAAGAAATGCTCATACAACAGCTTCGCTACCTGCTTTCCGACTGCCGCACAATATGTTCCCGAGACGGTAGACCAGATGTGGAGGGATTTCACTGGACAATTGGGAAAGACTTGGAAAGACGACTTTGACAGTATCCTAGTCGAACGAGACGTTGTGCAATCTCTCAATGCACTTGATCAGTGTATTACTGATGCGAAAAAGCGCAAGGAACGCGCGGAAAAGGAAGCCAATGGCGGCCCAGTGGAGGTTCCAATTCCGTGAGTGTTGCTCGTCTACTTCATGCACCACTCGCATCAATTATAATCTGAGCTGCTAACAACATAAGCAGACCGCATACTTTATCACCATCAGCCCTTCATCTCGCGCATTTGATGCCTTTCCTCGAAGAGCAGACAGCCGCAATGAACAATCAACTCTCAGCTACTCAGAGCTCGAACGCAGATCTACTTTCGACTATAAATACTCAACGTTCGGAGATTGAAGCTCTGGTTCGAGGACTGGAGAATGTCGTACATGATTTAGAGACTAGCGCACAGCTACTGGCGCAAGATGAGGTTCAAGGTCTGAGCGGAGAGACAAAAGAAATTGAAATGGAGCTGAAGGCTTGAAATCAATTATAGCCTGTGCTCCTTATCTTCCTCTCATGCTTGAGTCTGGAAGAGGAACGCGTCATATATCCATGAAGTCCATCTCCGTATCACTAGGATCACATTCATCACGACCCACGGAGCCCTATCATGTCTGCCATCCTCACTCGATCGAAGGCGACTCATGACTCACGCCGGATGCCATGATGAAATTACAAACATGTATATCATGGAAGTTCCACAGATCCGAGTGTGAGTATGTGTAAAGGTGGAATGCAATCACATGTTAGTCACGACGAAGATCGATACTGTTGATGGTTGCGCGATTGGCTCGGTAGGAGCTGCAACGTTTGAAGGATGGTCATGCAAGAGTAAAGGTGGCACTTTTGGATCAACGAAATATGTTATAGGTCGCTGAATTCCGCGTTCTTTTCTATTTCCGGCTATCAATGCACCATACAGCATTTGAGGCGATGAAGAACAGATAGATATTATACGATCAACACTTTCTGTACAAAATAAACACCTTTTCTAGAGACGACCCTCTATTTCACCCTCCATTTCATTCTTATTCCATCTCCCTGCAAAGAAGTCAAATCTGTAGATCCCACATCGATTTATCTCAACCCTTCCCCTTTTTCCCAACAGTGACATGCATATACCACCTCAAATATGCCGTGCTCCTCTTATTCTCAGCCGCTAATTCCCTCTTCTCATTCTCTTGCTTCTCTTAATACTCCTATTGCAGATCCTTCAACCCAGTCTGCTCAGCCAAGGCCCTGGAATCCGGGAAACCGAACCCAAGCATGTCCTGCCGCGGGTATCTAGTTTAGGACTTGTTGACCACGAATGTCTGCCGAGGCTTAAGTCGTAATCCCCGACTGAAGATGTTATCAGGATCCCATTTATCCTTCAACCCTACCAACTTCTTTGCATTGTTTCCATAAATCGTCGTCGCAGCAACATCAACATCTACATATTCATCATCAGCACCATCCTTCCACGAAGAAATAAAGAATCGATCAAAAGACTCACCAGCATAATTTCCATACTGTCCAACCCCCTTCTTCGCTCTCACCTCCTCATCCTGCACAACACCCGCCGTCTCACTGGCCTTCAACAACAACCCCTTACTGAATGATTTGACTTCGTCGTCCAAAGCCGAATCATACCATTTGAAGCACGTAGCCACATTATAGAATTCCCCTCGATTGGAGAACGCCATTTCCTCGTTCGTCCGTTCGAGAACTTTCTTATAAGGAATCGTTTCAAAGAGAAGCAGACTCTCCCCCATCTTCTCATGACCATTGACGAACTCTAGGAACTCCTTGTGGAGAGATTGCACGAATCCTATGTCGAGCGGGAGAGTGAATGCGCCACCACCGAACATCTTTCGACCGCCGAAACCCGCAGAGTCGTTGAGTTGCGCGTTAAGATACTTATAGGGGATCATACCCGTGGTATCCACCAACGGCTCGAGTTTGAATAGCGGTTCGAAGAATTCTTTCCCCTTCTCTCCTGGTCCGTTGTAGAACACTGACGCCAACACCACCGCCGCATTCGCAGGTGGAGGAGAAGAGAACCCCCAGAGCAGGACTTGATTTCCGTCGTTCGCTGTATGGAAATGATTCGCGAACTTCACGATCTCGGGGAGCTTGTCTGGGAGGAATATGAGCAGGCCTGAATAGACGGGATCCTTTTGCTCGAAGCCTTGGAACACGAATTCTGTCACGACGCCGAAATTCTGGCCTGCGCCTCGCACGGCCCAGAAGAGATCCTCGTTTTCGGTCTCGGATGCTGTGACTAGTTTCCCGTCCGCCAGCACAATTTTGACGGAGAGAAGGCAGTCGATCGTAAGTCCGTACTTAGAGGTCAGATATCCATACCCGCCTCCAAGAGTCAGACCGCCAATCCCCGTATGATTGACAGTGCCGCCGACGGTCGCTAGATCATACTTTGCAGCTTCGACATCGACGTCTTCCCAGAGACAGCCGCCCTGCGCAGTGATAGTTTTGGCCGCGGGATCGACGGTTACAGAGCGCATTTTGGACAGATCGATGACGAGGCCGTCGGAGATGGAGTTGGAACCGGAGGTAGAGTGGCCTCCGCCCTTCACGACAAATGGGATGGAGTGCTTGCGAGTGAAGGCTAGTACGGTGCTGATTTCCGGAGCTGAAGTTACCTTTATGACGGCTTGCTGGATACGTGTTAGAGATGTGAATCGAGCGTAGAAAGCGGGTTGGATATGTGAGGGGCTGGTCTTACGGCTCGCTTTTCGCAGTGGTCACTCCATCTCTTGATACTGTCTTCATAACCCGGCGTATCGGGCGTGAAGACTTCGGCTCCGGTGGACTTGAGTTCTTCTTTCAGGAGGTTGTAGACATCTGATGAATTACCCATAGTGCACATAGTTCCGCTTCGCTCCGTAGAAATGGGTCCACGGGAATAATGAAAATGTCTTCAGACAACAATGAATGCGGGCGACGGGTTGCCTTGAAACTACAGTAACGTCACCTGTTGTTATTCCGGATATGTTATAACTAAAGGAAGTTGATGATGAAGAGCCTTGGCGATGGGAGCAGTCCAGCTTTGCTTGAGTGAGTGGACGATGCCACAACGATATTTAGATGAACTTGTAGAGCTTTCTATTTGGGTTGACGGACGAAAAATCTGATTAGGACGTTACTGTAGATTATTCTTTGGGACGTATCCAGCCAGTTCTTCTAGGAAGCTCGCAAACCCCAAGCGCTGACGTGCCTCGGAGGTCTGACCAACGAAGCCCCACCTACACTAATCAGCTCCACCGGTGATCACGATAGAATCTAGGAGGAGAAGCTTACGAGTCAACCCTAAGGTATCAAGTAATTTCCCCCCAGGTTGCTGCTACACCGCCCATCGAACGGCTTATTGGTTAGTAACTCCTGCTCCTGGGAAGTCCTATTTAAATGCGATTATGTAAGCACGCGTCTAAAAACATAGTCTCTCGAAATACCGGCCACGATGGGTGGAGTGACTTACTGCCATTCAGAGTCATATAAGTAGGTTAGTTGTAGTAGCTACCAGAGTAATAAAAAGTCGCAGAACTTTTATGAACTTGTGAACCTAAGTACCTAAAGGCCTATCTTTTCTAGCCATCCCAGAGTTCCACATAACTCCCCTAAATCTCAAAGTTAAACGTCATCAAACACAAACCCCATGCAAGAAAGCCAAGTCTTGAAGTCAAGATTTGTACCAAAAATATCTTTAATATCTAAGACCTAAAGAATCACCTATGATCCCACAAAATGGACACATCTTTATGATGTCCCAAAAGTCCTAGGTGTAGCTTTCCGTAGATAGCATCTCGAGTAGGAAATGGCCTGGGTAGTATGCAGGGTATAAACGTCATCTCAAACTCTAGTTGCTATCTCTGGTCTCTGGATCGTGATGGCTAGGTAGAGCGGTGGATTTCGTTTTCGGCCACCTGCGATTTCGACATTCCGACCACCGATCGACATTCCGGCCACCGGTCTAGAAAGACCTCCCGGGCACCGCCGAAATCAACACTTCTTACACGAAAACTTTCCCAACATGGCACCTCTATGATTCTGTGCTCCAAGTGGGTGAAACAGAGACTTTCATCATGCCTCAAGCAAAAGACTCGAAACCGTAGCCTGTAGGAGCCAAAAAAACTCGCAATGTATTATTATCACTCCAACATTGAATTTCGTAAATATGCAAAGGTATATATGTTACTGCCCTCCCATCCATATGCGCATCTACACGCCAACTGTACAAATACTCTCGCCGAATCTCACTTATCTTCTCACCTCAACCAATGCTATCCAAACCCCACCAACCATCCCCAATCCAATGCAAGAGGCACGACACAAGCGCATAAAACTCTCATCGACGGTCGTCTTCCCGACCGAAGACTCGAGCTTGCGCCACTTAACTCTTTAGCCAAGCTAGCAAACCATGCAAACGATTAAAAGAATAGGCAAGAAGAAAAACTCGTGAGAAAAAGTGAATATGTTTTTCAATTTTTTTCAATCGAGTTTTACTTACGACACTTGCACGAATTGTCCAATGGCTGGAACACCGTCCACAACAACATATACAACGTAAGGGCCCGGTGGAGCCACGTTCTTGTTCGGTGGCATCGTGACGGTGATGCTTTGTGCTGTCGACCCGGCTTTGAAGCCTGTGTTGTCGAGGAATGCCATGCGGTGGCCCATGTGCACTGAGTGGGTGACGTAGCCACCGTAGTAGAGGGCGACCTTGACGGCCTTGGCGCCAGAGGGTGCAGTGAAGGTGATTTTGAAGGTGGAGCCATTGGCCGTGAGGGCTTTTGAGGAGAGCGCGACGGCTGAGGGGCGGGTTGGGTTGCCTTGGAGGTAGGGAGGAGTGTAGATTTCGACACGGAATTCGGTAACATAGGGGTCTTGGGTCGTGGGTGTGAGGATGGGCTGTTCGACGGGATTGGAGCCAGCGACCATGAGTGTGCCGTCGAGGAGAAGGAGCGCAACACTGTGGTAGAGACGGGCGATGTTTGTGCTGGCGCCGGTGGTCCATCGCTGGCCAAGAGCCTTGGTGGGATCGTAGATGAGAGCTTCGAAGGTTGGGTTACGGCCAAGTCCGAAACCTTGAGCACCTGTGTTACCACCGTTGAGGAAAATAGCTGTACCATCAGGGAGCAGGGTTCCTTCAACCATGACACGGCCTTCGGGCATGCTGTCCATCTCCCAAGTAGGGTTGGTGCCGAGAGGTTGAATACGTCCGCAGGAGGCATCAGTTGGAGCAGTAACGTCTTGATAAGCGCCACCACCACAGATAATGATATCAGGATTCCACTGCGTAGCGCTGGACAATGGAAGCATGACGGAGCCACCAGTGTTGGGATAGGTACGGTAGTCACCTGGCAGATCGCCGAAGGTGCGGACGGTGGTGTTCGTGGCAACGTTGAAGAGTTCGGCAGATTTCGATACCTGGACGAAGAGAGTGCCATCCCTCAACAGATGCATAAAGGGATACATATAATATGGCTGGTTCTTAGCGAGGATGTCCATTGGAATGCTCTTGCCCTGAGGAGTGCCATCCGCGTTCAGTATCTCATATGTGGGGTTGTTGTTCACTGGCTTGCTAGGATCAAGGCCGTTCAAGCTACCAGAAGCAACAAAGATAGTGCCATCACCCATAATCTGAACAGAAGGATACCAACGAGCGGTAGAGAGCTGCTGTCCTGGTTCGCTCCAGTCTTTACCGTTGAGGCTTGCATCGGTGGAGGATCTCTTCAGGTATCGAATAGCTTTGAAGCCATCTCCGACAGTTGGGTCAATGAAGTCCAAGGGAGCATTTCCACCAACGGAAAGGAATTGTCCATCAGCAAGGAAGATACCACCAGAGCAGAACGCGTTCGTCTTGTAGGCAAGACCAACAGGCTGATTTGTGGAAGGATCATATTCGGAAGAGTAGGCATATTGTCCGTTGGAGAGCTTGATTTGAGTGTAATTCTCTACCTTGTCCAAGAAGACAACACGGCCATTGGGCAGGAGACCAGCGTGCATAGGAGGGACACCAGCCTGACCAACAACCTTGAAGGAGCCAGGCTTGGCAGCTGCAGGCGCAGGGCTTGGTCCAGGGGCGGGAACGACCGCTCCACCAGAGCAGGGTCCGGATTGACAACCGTCACCGCAGTGAGCAGTGGTATTTCCGCAGTAGCCGTACATGGAGCAGCACGCTCCTTGGGCCCAGTTTCCGCAAACAGTTCCACCAAAGTTGACACCACACGAACCATCAGTCGTGACCTTGGCGGTAGAAGTGGCACTTGAAGTAGAGACAACGGAAGAGGGCTTGCCAAGGACAGGCTCACCAGTAGTCGTGGTGGATGGTGGCTTGGTTCCAGTCGAAGCGGGAGCAGAAACAACGGTGGTAGATCCCGTGCATCCATTCTGGCATCCATTGGCGGGTAAACAATGGTCGGTGGTGGAACCGCAGTAGCCATACTCGGAACAGCATCCACCATACTCTCCCTTAGGATCACAAGTGGAACCGCCGAAGTCTTTGCCGCATCGACCGTCAGATCGAGGCGCGGCGGAAGAAGCAGAAGGCGTCGAAGGAGCAGATGAAGCAGCTGCGGAAGTGCATCCACTTTGGCAGCCATTAGCTACGAGACAGTGACCATCGGTTTTTCCACAGTATCCATAGGAACTATTTAGAGATTAGCATTTCCCTCTACTTGTCCAACAATTTATCATTACCTGCAGCATCCACCATATGCGCCATTGGGATCGCAAGTAGCACCAGCGAAGTCCTTTCCACAACGTCCATCGCTTCGCGGAGCAGTTCCTGAAGCAACCGGGGTAGCAGCGACGCTTACAACAGAAGATGCCGCTGAGGTTGTGCATCCTGAAATGCATCCAGTACCGCAGTGAGCAGGGGTGTTTCCACACTTTGAACGTTAGCCTGGTTTTCTTCATATCCAACCCGCTTTCTTACCCATCCATACTGACTGCAGCAAGTACCTGTATAGACAGTGCTGTCTGGGCTGCAAAGTGTGTTCCCGTTGTTGGGTCCGCAGGTTCCATCGGTGGAGTAGACATCACGCTTGACCTCTGGAACATGGCGGCGGAAAGTCTGGTAGTGTTCTGCGTTGCTAACATCCGCCTCGCACGTGTCGTTCTCGTTGCAATGCTGTCCTCGAAGACATTTGTTCTCGATATCGCTGAACTTGCAGGTTGGCTGAACCCAGTGGAAAGTGATGTTGGCTGCCGCAAAGCTGGCGAATGCGCCGAGAGAAAGGATCGTCGCCTTCATGGTGGAAAAGAAAATCTGGATAGAGAATGTAAGTTGACTGAGTTCTATAAGTTGCTCAGACTCGGTCTGGGCACCCCTGATGTTTTAACCAAGACCCACAAAGAGAACGACGGCACGGTAAGGACAGACGACGAAAAGAGTATTACGGAACATGCTTGGGAAGTGAAATTGAACTTGGCAGAGGCGTGGAAATGGGTGAACGCTGCACCTGAGATGCGCGTTGCCGCCAATATCGGGAAGCTACATAGTGACTCCGCTGAAGCAATTGGTTCGGGAAGGGAAGTGACCACAAGAATCCGAGAAGGACATACCCGGAATTGAAAGCGAGGATGTTTCTATTATTTGCACAATTATTAAGTTATGTATAAGGAATAATATTAGTGAGTGTATTACAAGCACGTGAAGGCCGCGTTGCAGAGAGAGGATATGGACGAAGAAGCCGGAACGAGTGACGGCTCAACGAAAATAGAATAACAGAGAAAGACTGCTGGCAAAAAGAATGCCGACAGCTAGAGGAGAGAAGTGAGAAGAGAGGAGAGGAAGGAAAGCGATGTTGACGGCCTGGGCGGGTTGATATGGATAGCCAGTAGGGAGGGCTCAGGCCAGCCGCAGCCAGCAACCCAGCCGTAGCCGCATTACCGGCGCATAAGGATGCAAAAGCGTGAACAAATGGGCTCGGGCTTGCCATCGCTGCAAGCCATCCCCTCCAAGACTGGGGCGTTCGCCGAGTGATGTTTTGTGGCCAATCGAGGTTGCGAGGAGCGGGCGCTTTGATCAGAAACAATCTAAAACGCCAGCCACAGCGCCCAGCCAGCAGCCGTGTGGGCGATCGTCAACAGGGACCACGTCTCCAAGTGCTGCTATTTCCAGTTGCTGAGAAAACACGAGCCTGCTAAACTCCGCTAGGCCTGAGGACACGAGATACGATGATTCTGCAGCAAGCATCGGAGATGTGACGTGGTAAGAGCAGGCACACGCGCTTGAACAACATGATAAAACGTGCAGCCTTGTGGCGCCCCGGACAATCAAGAGACAGACTCAGAGTTCCCGCGAGCCGGCATTGATGAATTCAAGCAATATGCAACGGCTGCCAAGTAGTGCGGGCAGAGAGGGAAAGAATAAGCCTCGACGGACCCCTTGTCAGCATCGTGTCTTGTCCGATGTTCAGGGGCTGAGAATGCAAACCCCACAGAGTGGCGGCAGAGGAAGCCAGGAACCGGTTTAGCGGGCCACCGTTCAGGGGCAGCCCACACCACGAAAGGCGCCCTAAAGAAGGCTATCGCACAATGTGATGGACACCCTGCAGTATACGAGAAGTAGTGAAAATTGAAGCTGCCGGCCTTAGACTCTGGCGTTTGCCGACAGCCCCTTCAACTCACCGCATGTCCGGCTGACCTGGGAAAGGAACAGTGGATGGACGTGGTTACATCGGAACGCCGTCAGCAAACGAAGGATCATACCTATGTGGTAGTTTACTCGCACCCCCAGTTTTCGACTCGTAAATTCTTGACCGATACGGCAGTTCGATGGTGAGACTAGACGAATACGGCAGCTCTCAATGCTTCATAAGGCGAAACCCTTGTCTCAGCACTCTCTTAGAGTCTTGTTTAGCTCGACGACGAACACAAGACGAGATGGCCATTTCCATTCTTGTTTGACACAACAAATGTCAAGTGAGCCGTACCTCTGTGCCGTCTTACCGAAGAGACTGGCATCTCTGCACCACTAAACGACTTCAGTGCGAGCTTTCCATGTATTGACCTGACTAGCCGCCGAGCCGAGAACACATGGAACTACATGTGATTATTGACACGCTATACGAGGCTACCGAACGACATTTTCTTCTCCATTTTCCATACTCCCTTCCAATCCATCTGTCTCGTCCTGCAATATCACATAAATGAGTATGCTGAGCACAATCTCTAAATTACATGAAACCTGCATATCAACCTTTCCCCCCTCACCTCCATTCTCGTAATACGAGCGAAAGAATCACGATCGTCCAACCCCCTCGTCTCATAGCCAACTCAGTCCCGAACACGAACTTGGCATCGTCACCTCCATCTCAGCTCAACCCAAAGCAACCCCTGGCATGGGCTGGCACCTTCCTTCGTCTGGGGCTTCGAGCACAGAATGGACAGATGGTTGCCTCCCTTTGCTGCAGCACAACCTCGAACACTCGACACTTTCCATTTTCGCCAGCACTGAAGTTGTCGATCCGTGACGCTTTTCCAACCTCCTCCATAGGAATCGGAATGATTTCTCCCGTCTTTGCATCTCGGGGAAAGACGTGTTCGCCTGCTTTGGGGTCGTAGGTGCTGAGTAGAGGGGAGTTACTGTTGCCAGGCGAAGAAAGGTCGATGGTTGGGATCGAGAGACGAGGGCGAGGTGTCTCGTCTCCCGCCGTGTCCTCTGACGTGCCAGAGGAGGTCCTGGAAGATGTTGTTGAAGGACGTCTGTCAGCGGATGAGGTTTGAGGCATGCCGATTGGTCTGATGGAGTGATGAAGGGGGTTGAGCGGGCTATTCAGATCGTGCATTGCGCGGTCAACGCTGCAGGAGGAGTATTTGGTGAAGTAGCTATCGCCGCATTTCCACTTAAGCTCTCATCAGTCCTGACTTCAAGTGCCTCCGAGAAAGTTTCACTTACAACTCGCAGGACCCAGTGACACATTTTCAGTTTCCCTTTTTTCGTTTTGCTGCTCTAAGATATTCCACCAACAATTGACTTTAGCAGACCACTGATTTTAGAGAGATCAGCTCCGGCCTTCTTTAAGTTTCTCTCCATGGTCACCGCTTCTTCTTCCGATTGCGCGATGCTGCAACTTTCCCAACGCTCGATGCTCAACCCTGGGTCGAAATGTAGACAAACGTCAATAGCAAGGACCTCGTGGCAACTACAACTCTTTCCTGCGTTCCTGCAGATATGGTGCAGCGACTATACCCATCGTCTGCGCAGCACTTTGTGGAGAGCGTGCTGGAGAGCTCGTTCAGCATTAGGCGGAAAAGAAGGGGGTTGGTCGGCTTTCATTCTTCCTTCAATTATCTTCCAGGACGCATTCCATCGTCCAGCAGAAAGGTGCATGTCATTCACGCGACTCGCATCATCCGTCAAGCGAACGAATTGGCACGATATCCCAAAACTTGCCTTAGTCACGTTTCATCATGCACCCCCGACAAGCAGTATTCCCCACCTGCCAAACTCCATTTAGCAACGTTGACAAGATGACAGCTGAGCTCGTACAGATACTCTCGCTGATGGGACCGGACCATTGTTCCTATGCGAGAAGCATATGTACATACGTCCAGTACACATCCACACCGCCAGTTACAATAGCCTCAGAAGTCGTTGGGCGAGTTTGCATTTACACGCAGAGACCGTCAGCCAATCAACGGGCAGGCCACTCTTTCCCCTATCCCGGTCTGCATAAGGCGGGTTCCTAAAAAATATTCCGGTCTCTGGATCACACAGGAAATCTCGCCAATCCAAATGATCGAACCGATCTACGATTTCCTTCCATGCTTCATCTCCATGATCTTCGCCACGAGTGGCATCCATGCGTCTCCATGCTGCCCAAGATCTGTCTCCGCAACTCTCCTACAAGCTGCTATGCAAGATTCCGACCTCGCTGCTACATTCCATCCGATAACCTTCTCCTATCCTTCCTTTCCCCAGAAACCATGAAAATATATGTAAATGAATATACGTATTCGAGGTAACAAGTACATACACAACTATTTCCCCAAACCGCCCCAACCCCCAACCTCTCTCTTCCGGGAAGTACATACATTCAAGGCGCCCTCCCAGCGCCTCAGCCGCCCCCAGCAAACCAAAGTCCTACAAACTTTGGTTCTGTGCAACCTCAGTAGACAGCCCAATCCACTAGGCATTCTTCCCGTCCCTCCCCGCCAGCCCGCTTCCCCATCGGCCCGCTTCGGGCCCTTGGTTAGTCTGCGGAAGTACGAATATGCACAGTTTCCAGATTCCGAACCTCGCCGACTAACACACACACATACCCACAACCTTCTAAAAAGGTCGTGTATGCAATTGCCTGGGGGTGAGCGCTCATGTTACAGTCGTGTCCTTGCTACGCCTGCTTTTGGGCTTTTTGACATGGCTTGCCGTGGTTTGTGTTCGCGCGGAGATTTCCTTCCTTTCCATTTCGTGCGTTTGGATGCCCGGTTGCATGTATGTAATCTTCCGAATAGAAGAAGAAAGATCGCGAGATCGGGTCTTTGACGAGGATGTGCGGCTGGGATGGGTTTCTTTTGCGCGGCTAGGGCTCTTGCAAAAGAGGTCGGACACGTGGGATTGGGCTGACCTACTTAGCCCTTGCCCCCGGCTTTCGCTGTTTGTTTCTGCTGAGGTCGTACAGAACCAAAGATAGATGCGACTGTTTCGTTTTCCTGCGGTGGTGCCTGGGAAGGCTGGATGGGCTGGCGGGCTGGCTGAAGCGAAGGCCAGGAGGCCCTGGTGGGGGAGGTTGGACTGAGGCTACGTACCTACACTGCATTGCTTCGGGTGGTGTGAATAGAGGGGTGGATGTGTTAGGGAGTATGCTTTGCTTGAAGAAGTTGTGACTACTCAGTATTATGGTAGGATGGATGAGATGAGTAGATGAGTAGATGGTTATCGCGCAATAAAGTTGAATTAATATTGAAGAGAATTCTACATCTACAGAGTTTGAACTGCAATAGTTTTTCTTTTGATACGCGCGCGAATGAGATAGTGTGTTAGAAATGCCACTTCATCTTTCCTGAACAGAACTGAGCTCGTATGAAAGGCGTGGTAGAAACCAAAAGTGGAAATGAATGAATAAGGCCGTGTTAATCATTGTCGTGAAAAGCATATCATCGTATCGTCGCGTCTCAACTGCAGTAGTTTTTCGGATCCTTCTCGACTTCGTCCTTGGCCCCCTTTTGAAATCGAACAAGACATATTACCGGGAAGTTGTGAGCCAGAAAAGGCCAAACCATTCAAGACGCCTACTCCAGAGTACATAAAGACCGAAAACGTCCGAGAACGTAGCTTCCTTTTTCCCTCCTTTCCAACCATGATACCGATTCAACCAGAGAAATCCTCGTTCATATTTATCTTCTTCATACTTTCTCCGTCCCCCGACAACACCCACAACTCAAAGCCCTCAACAACTTCCCCGGTTTTTTCTCCTGCCGCTCCCCCACTTCCTCTTGCTTACTTTCCCGTCTGCCAAAAAAGGAAGTCTTACTTCCCCTCCACTTGCCCCTCCAATACCGCACCAACCCCGCTTTCTCGTCGTCGTCGTCGTCCTCCCATACGCTGATGGTATTTTGCAGACAATAGCTCGCTCTATAGACCGGTGTGGTTGGCACACTTGAGGTCAGGTATGGGGACATTGTGCTGAGTTCCGACGGTGTGGCGGAGACGTGGCGAGAGTAGTTTGGAGGCGTCGTGACGTTTGCTAATCCGGATGGAAGGGTTCGAGAACAAGAAGAACCGGGTGGCGTAGATGGGAGGATGGTTAATGGGCCGTGCGGTGTTGGAGGGAGGGGTTTTCGTGCGACACGCAGAGCGGGCTCGTTGGGATCTGTCAAGGAGGGTTTCCGAGGGCGTGGAACCTCCGCTGTAATGGGTGGTGAGTCGAAGAGAATTTGAAGCTGACAGGACGGTCGTTCAGGTGGTGGACGGAGGGATGAGAGTCGTATTGGAAAATCATTCAGTTGCGTTTCGTTGGAATGTCGTTGGCAGGTCCTTTTCGGAGACGCTGATTTCCGATCAGCTCGCGGGCTGCGTATGCTTGATTCGTGCTGCTTGTTAAGTCTTGCCAGGTCTGCACTTGCGAAGTTGCGTTGAGAAGGGCTCAGTGGTGGAGGGCTGTCTCCGGTCGTCACTACGTGGGTCCTTTTACACGTCTCGCAGATTCCTGGTGTTGCCTTTATGGATTGCTTGCACGTCCTGCAAATTGCTATCTCCGGTGCGGTACTGCTTTTACGTGACGAGCTCATCCCGGGCATAGATGCAGAAAACCCAAAGTCGAAGTGTGGGCTTGGCACTGCTGAAGAGATAGGCGACGGAAGAGGGGGCGCTTTTGAGGAAGAATATGAATCACCGCGATAACTTCTAATGATCTCCGAGACTGTGCCGCTAGAGTATCTCTGGGAGATCGGGGCCACTTGAATGCCACTCGAAATTGATGTGTCCCGAGCGTTTGCTTTCTCCATGGCACGCCTTTCGTATTCGTCCCATAGTTTTGCGGTGTCTCTTGGCGAGCATGGCGGTGTTTTCGTATCTGTGAATTCTGATGCCGCTCTATCCAACGAAGGAGATGAGATGCGAGAAGAGAAGCCAGAACTATCGCCGATGGCTAGACTTGGTTGAGAGAGAATGGACATTTTGAAAAGAGTATATATACCAGAGCAAGGACCACCAAAAGGCGATAAGAAACGGTTGGATGACAGAGCCGCAGGCACGATAACTCTGATAACCTTGATAGGCGAAAAATCGGCGACACACGATGATATATACATGCACATTCCCGCTTGATGGGACTCAAGGGGGTGAGACACATTGTTTATGGGGTAACCAGACTGGCTAGAATTGGAGAGGGGGAGGTTGGTAGGATCTTGAAGGTCAGCGTTACGTGAACCTGCTCCTCGGATTGCGGCTATTACCTGATCTGCCTGGGAGACCTATTGGTGACTGCGCCAGTGTAATGGTGCTTATGATATGGGGTATCATTCTTTTACCGGATCCAATAAACGGTTCGTACATCTAAGAAACCTGTCGTTTGTGGTCTCAAGGGGAGGGTGGGAGGCGAGAAGATATAAGCAAGGGGGATCTACCTTGTCAAACGCATGCTTTCGCAGCATACGTCTGCCCTACCTGAGCAACGACCGCAAACCTAAAACAGTGGCGCATCCGATATGAGAAAGGTTCTCATGGTGCGGACCATATTCTTCCTGCGGGAACAATACAGTTGGGTTTTGCCAGCCGCTGGATACCTTCAAATGTCGGAAGGACACTGGATGCATCCGCGGACAGCGCTAGAAGAAGCCATCGTTACGCAGGGGGAGCTGTGCAGCGAAGCGATGTATACGACCCAGATCATTGGGCTTGCGATGGGAGTACAGCGTCATGGAATGTAATTATTCCTATTCGGAGTCGTCGCTGTGAGAAGCTACCAATATTCCTCGCAGTATGCACCGAGAGCGATGAATCATGAGGGTATCCGGACCGCACACCGATATGTGAGATGAATCATACTTATTAAGAGCCAAACGCTTTGAATGATGACGATAGAGCTCTCTCTTCTCGAGGCAACCATCAAGATGAGAAAACAACATCCAGAATTTGTGCAAACTAGTGGTTACTGCGGTTCTTTGCGTATTTTAAAGAGCGAAGGGTTGCCTCCAGACGGCGGGAAAAGGCAATGTGGAGCCAACATCGATCTCAACAACATGAGAATGGCACAAGGTTGCATCATCGGAATACGTCTGAAGCATACAACACGGCTGGTTTCAGCCATGAGCTTTGACAGGCATGAACACCAGAATAGTATTGTAGATGATAGGAGCGGAACTTGCATGAGCATTGTTCGATGGAGTGTTGAGAGTGGGTTGTGGAACTTGGATGAGCTGACGAGTCCGGGAGAGAAAAAGCAAACCACCGCGTCTTGGCACACAACCTTTGTCAACCATTGGAACGCGTCCTTTAACCAATAAGGCGACATCGTCAGAATCTCCGGATTAACTTGTGTTTGACTTTTTGTTACGAACAAATTCGGTCATTATTGGGGAGCCGAACGTCAACAACAGCTTCCACCGCCACGAACTCCATCACCACGAACTCGGCCAAGCAGTGAATTCTGCCGCACTAAGGCTATCAGAACGGATAGCATCAAGAATAACATAAACCCAAAAGGATTGCTGTTAAGTTTGTGGTGCTGTACTTGATTTCCCATGGTCATCGGGTGTTATGTCATATAGCTCTAGCTCCTGAATAATGAAATCCGTGGTACTATTTGTTTGCTTTCAGAATTCCACGGTGTCTTCATAACGCATCACCTACGCGCTGCCATCTCAGAGTTTTAACAGGGCTGCTCTTCGTCACAGAAAAGCGATGTAATCCTGACGGTAGTCAAGCCAGCTCTCTGAGTACAACTAGATCCGACCAAGCCACATCCTTCCCATTGGAAGAAGATATATGAATAGGAAAGTAGGATTCGCCCATGACGAAAGGGGTTTAACGCCCGGTCTAGAGATTAACCCGAACCGAAGTGTCCAAGAGAAAACATTTGTGCAAGAGTTGAGCATCTGGTCGTGTACGGACGAATTCGTTCGAGATGTTCAATAGGCCTTTTCCAATGAGCGCCTGGTCTGCCGTCTAGTGTTTTTTCTTGTGCTACAACATGACCCTTGTCTTGGTAGCAACAGTCAACATCCTCAACTCATTTCTGCTTTAAGCCTCTCCATGCAGGTGCCAACCATGTGTTGATCAATATTCCAGACCTCCTGATGATTTCTTTCAAGCGTCCGCCGGAGGCTGGCTTGCTGAGATCCTCGGTGACCAGCAAGGCAATTAATATATCGGTATCATCGAGCCCGAAAACGGTCTATATGTGTGATCATCATCCCACTTTTCGTTACTTCAGCCGGCTGTATTTTGTGTGGTTATGGAGTGTGGAGGACATTGCATTCGGTCTCTTTCTTATCATATCAAAGAATATCAGAACCCAAAGGTAAACAAATCAAATCAAGATGGACAAGTGCTTAGATGGACGACTTGATGACTACCAAGCACTAACTGAATTTTACGACTGCATCTCTTGGTGCTGGCAGCGTCATCTTGCCCTCGGCGTCGAATGTACCGAGCTACGGTTGCATCTTGCGTTCAAGTTTGAGCTGCTCTATAGCTCTTGATTCATATTTGTGTGTACTGTACATATAGTATTGATACAATTAGCTCCCAGTGAACTTGACTCGAAAGGATTATACCGTTTTTGACCGATGCGGCGCTGCTTCTTCGGCTTTCGCTATAAGTTTCGTGTGCATCTCCGAAATTTCAGGGATGATGAGGGACTCGATTTCGACAATGGGCTCGCCCTGTTGAGATTCCGCGTCCGGGTTTGCTTCTTGATTGCCGCCTGCAAGTCCTACGTAGGATTCGACACCAGAGAGACTCTTGGTCCTACGATTGCGGGGTACTCGAATCCATTTTTCTCCATCTATTCGCGACACAAAGACGACTTCCCATTTCCTGGTCATTAGCAGATTCCCGATAACCAGATGATGGGCGTATTTATTTAGGGAATGTTTAGCTTTCTTCACAAGGATTGATGGGTCCGTCTCTAGCTTGAAGCTAACAATCATCCCTTCAGGTGCCCAACCGTCCACAAGCTGCTGTAGGAACTTTGGAACCGGTTCCAGGTCGATTATGAGACTTTTTCCTTGGGTGCGCGCTGCAGGCGTCTTTCCTCCTTTTCCAGCGTGATCCGTACCGTTCATACTCTGGCTGAACTCCTCTGATGACTGGATCTTGTGCTCAACCATTCGGTCTTGCGGTACGAAGAAGTCGGAGACCGCTGCAGCGAGATAAAACATTGCATTTGGGCCAAGTGGACGCATAAGCTTAGCCACCTCACGCAGCTCCCAGAGATATTCTGTGATGGTCACAAACGACAAAATCAAGAGTTTGTTCTCCCTCTGAGCCGCGGTATACTGTCGTAGGACCCTCAGCATTTCCTCCTGATGTTGCTCGTCCACTACGACGCGGCCATTGTCTTCTTTCATATAGTCGAGGAATGACCGAGTGTTGTGGGAGTAGTGTCGAGAATAGGGAAGGAGGGAGTACTGGCGGTGGAGGAAGATAACGGCGTATCCTGCTTGCAGGAAGTATTCTGCGCTGGTCGCTCCGCGAGTCCCAGCAGAGAAATTGTCAATGAAGCGCACGGTCTGAGTCTCCAGGGGTACAGTAGTACCTCCGGAAGTGACAAGGACTACTCTTCTATGCTGTTCCGCATGTCGCGTTATGAACTCGCGAGCAAGGGTAACGTTGGATTTGAGGGATTTGGGAGGAGGGTTGTGGGTAAAGTAGTTGCTCTCGGCAGTTTCGGCAGCAGGATGGCTCTCCATAGTTATTCGACCTGGAGGTAAAGGGAAGGGGATGAAGGAGGAGGTTTGAGGTTGAGGATCGAAGGAGCGGTGTTATAGCCAGCCCAAAGGCTCACAATCGACTGTTCGGATTGCGAGACGTGGCCTCGGGGCGCACAATTTGGCAGGAATCCTATAACTCGGCAGCGACGAGTAGCATGGAACACTACACAGGGCTGGCAATGGCTTGAAGGTTGGCACAGCTTGTTGGGTGCTTCTCGGCCGGTGGAGTAAGATGATAGAAGAGCATTCGGGAATCGGAGGGGACCTCGGGAAGCTAGACGAAGCACGTGATCGCGCTTACTTCTACAGCAACCCCGCGTCTCCATGGTCGACATCTTTCCGCAACCTACCGCATAACTGTAGCCAGCGGTAGGGTGATACATGAAACCGCGAGCAAAAGCTTTCGTTTGTGAGCCATCCATTGTCGGCAAGTCGGAGATGTTTGCAATTGCCATGCTAGCGGTGGGCCTCGGGGAGTCTTCCACAATCAATCTTGCTGCCCAGAAAGGCCTGGTCAACAGCTCACCACTCTCACATGTGATATAGCCCCGAGGATGGGAAGCCGCAGACTTTTGGGCTTTTGGTAGGGCCCTGATGTAGATGGCAGGCATAGGTTCCTATGGAGCATTCCGTTTCCAGTGGCTAGACATAGCTGTTTGCTATATCAATGGATGCGGAACGATGAGCCAACGAATCAGAGAGAGCAGTTCTTGGCATATACAAAGCCCTGCGACTGCGGCTGCGACTAACCAGTACAGTGAACTTCGGCATCACGCAAAACACTAGTCAGCAATGGCAAATATATGATGGATGATTCTGATCGCCTTAACCCGTTTCAGTTGGTAATATTCCAGTGACTCCCCATACTCCAGACCTAGGTGTGGCACCTAAGACCTTGATGCATCCGGTGAACGCCTGTCTAGCGGTGGTAATGCTGTTGATCGCTCCTTATGAAGTCAGGTTTTAGATTGTTGCTATAAGAAGCTTAATTTGGCCCAATGAAGGGTCGGTTATCGAACAGCCTCACGTACCAAGACTTCCCATTCCCCATTCCCCATTTCCCATGCAGCATCTTGATCAGCCTACGCACAGCCATGTTCTGCCCAGGTGTTCTGTCGGATGCCAGAAGCTGGTGGTGTACGTATGCTCACCCTGTTGCGCTAGTCTTAAGGGTTCGGAAGGAAGCGAGTGACTAAGCGAGACCGTATTGGGAGTTGAAGTTGCGGACTTCACGAAACTTCCATTTGATCACTTCTTTGCGCAACGCCCAGAATTTTGATTATTGGAATAGACGCCGTGGCTTCTGCTTCGATTATGCGAGTCTTGCAGTCAACACTTCGCCCGGTCGGCCTCCGCAATGCCGGCAATGTCGCCTGGCCAGTATATCTCTGGCGCAGCCAGTGTCTGGCTACGTCCATTGCAAAACACAAGATACACTGACACCTATCCGGTATATGGCATGGAAGAGATGCACATTGCCGCCACCGCTTGCCTTGAGCAGCAAATGCGGGCGTTGTTCTCCTTCATACCTTTGCAGGTTTCGTTGAAGTGCGGTCGAGTTTCCGCGCGTCTGATTGGCCGGAAGGATACTCCGGCGATCAAATTTATGGCCCATTTTCTCTACGATTCTGCGTCACCGGCAATGAGCCAACAACTCGTCACAAGCAATTGCTATCCCTTGACCGTGCCGCGACCTGGCAGAACCCCCCGCTGTCTCTTCTCGCCGGCCATACAATACCACCTCACCTATCGATTCGATCCGCAGTCGTTACTGTTACCGTTCGTCTATTATCGTGCCCCAAAGCCCTAATACTAACCTTAACTTCGCCTCAGACTCACCATCCGCGGAATTACTCCCCCTTCCAATGCTCAGGCTATGTCGCTAGTTGCCTATATCAATATCATCACCGACAGCGATGTCTCCACCAACCCCTCCACCCCCCCAACCCTCCGTTACACCTGGACCTTTGCCAAAGGTCGCTATTCCTAGGCTCCAGAGAGCTGCTGACAATGAAGCTGCGACTCAAAGTGCTGCTGAGAAACAAAGAGTCCCCAGAGCATGTAAAAACTGCCGGAAACGCAAAGTCAAGTGTTCTGGAGACAACCCTCAATGCAAGAACTGCAACGACAATGACCTGCGGTGCGAGTACGATTTAACCAGGAGAGACCGCCTCAAAACGTGCGTCACTCTGTACCCCAAGTCAATGCATCCACCGTTTGACGTTCCGTAGGGCCATGGAACAAAATGTAGAGATGGCCAAATTACTGAACGATTTGAAGTTCCGGGCGAACGATAAGGATAGGAGAAAGATAGAGTCTATCTTGCACGAGGTCTGTAATGCTCTTCTGCGCTCATTCATTAGTTTGGCTAAGAAACATCAGGTCGAGGACAATGTCGGCAGCGCCTTTGCATCCAACAGCAGGTCAAAGTTGAAAAGGCTGAGGACGTTTGACCAAGAAAAGAGACACGGAGAATCATCAGCACGAGGCGATGCCGGCTCCAACGAAGACCTGGATTTTATAGACGAAGACCTTGATCGCGATGAGGAAGCTAGGGCAACGGGATATTTGGGTAAGAGCTCTGAAATCCAATGGCTCCGACATTTGAGGGCCGACATCGACGATGATACACGGTCCGATATCGATCCATCTATCTCCTCATATGCAACTTCAGGAGGATGGAGTGATGGGGTGGGCAACCAACACGGCATTGCGTCCAGGGTACATCGCAGCGAACGCGCTAATGCTCATGCACATGTGAATGACTCAACCTTTTACCTCGATAACGACGAAATTGAAGTTACGGATTTGGATAAGTATGGTATCCCAGATGCAAATGCCGCGGAGAGGTATTATACGTATTATATTGACACGGTACACGACTCTTTTCCCATCATATCCAAGAGATCTTCTGAGGAACTGCTAAGCAGGTACATCGAATCACTGCAAGGAGGACGAATGTTTCCAGATGATCCGAAGAAGGCCGCAATACTGAATTTGATATTCGCAATTGGGTCAAAGTTCTCTCAGCTGGTGGGAGACGAAGGGGAGTCTACGGTAGGGGAGGAGCAACATTTAATCTTCCAATGTCGTGCGCGGGTCCTAGGTGTCCAACCAACAACTTTAGTCTCACACCCCAACCTCGCAAAAATCCAGATCTTGGGTCTTCTCGCCTTTTATTACGTCTCCATTGGACAAATAAATCGGTAAGCTACGTTGCCCCAAACGCCGCCATTGTAGACTAATCGGTTTTTACCAGAGCTTGGGTTGTCATGGGTACGGCGATCCGGTTCGCCCATGCACTTGGTTTACATGTCCGAAATGAAGATCCAGATGCCAAGGCCATCAGAAAAGAGTCTCTCAAGCGTACCTGGTGGGCGCTTTATAGCCTCGACTGCGTCCTCACGGTCATAACTGGCAGACCAAGCGGCATTGATGATGAAGATTGCGCCGTGCCTCTTCCATTGCCGCTGCCCGAAGACGAAATTACCGAATCTATGAACCCTTCCGACGCTCAGACTCTAGCGCCAACGTCCGTGTTCAGCACGGGTGCTTCAACTCCTTCCATCACAATCAACCATGTGTATATAATGCCGCCTTCCACTCCACCAAATTCGGGCACGTACTTGACTGCTAGAATTCAAATCGGCTCGATCACTCAAAGGGTCTTGAGCTGTCTATACTCTCCTGCTGTTGCGAGGGAGCTATCCTGGGCACAAGTACAGGTTTCCATGACCAGCTTGCTTCAGCTGCTGAATGATTGGGCCAAGGCCCTACCTACCCCCTTCGACTTCGTCTATCAGAATCCCGATGGTCCATATGGTCGTGAACGGATGATGCTCGGACTGTATTATCTTAGCACAAAAATCCTTATCACACGGCCTTGTGTTTGTAGACTTGATCGCCGAATTGAGAACCAAACACAAAATTCAAACACATTCAACCGAGAAATGGCACAAATGTGCGTCGACGCCGCGAAGGGAATTATAAACATGCTACCGGATCGCCCGGACCCAGACTACATTTACAATACAGGGCCTTGGTGGACAATCACGCACAACCTCATGCAAGCCTTCTCTGTTCTATTGCTTGAAATGTCGTTCAATTCGGCCCACGTTGCACGAAACAAAGAACCGCTCACGCGCTATGTGCATAAAATTCTTCCATGGTTCCGAGCCTTGAAGGAGCACAATCACATTGCGGAGAAGGCGTATAAAACGGCGTTGATAGTCTTGCGGAAGGTTTCATCACGGATAAATATCGACATATCGGACATTCTTTCTGAGCATCCTCCAGACACAGGAGCTTCTTTCTCGACGCCATATCGCCCGGCTTTTCGTTCACCTCAGCGCGAATTCTCCCGCCGTAAATCGGAACTACGCACTGCTACGTCGCCAGGAGCTAATGATGCTTCTCTAACACAGATGTTCGCACCCACTGACACAGCGTCGTCGATGTTCTACGATCCCGCCAACTTCTACCAGCCAGGTTCTTATCCCGGTCTTCAACAAGCACCCTTTTTCACAAGTTACGACCAGCAGAATCCCTTCACGACAGTAGCCAGCAGGCAGCAGTACAATTTCCCAGATGTTTCGATGCAAGAATATCCCGAAGATGGACATGATGATCTATATGAGAATGGCTAGGAAACCATTTATAATGGCCAACGTCGGCACTTGGGACGAAGAAGTCGATGACTGTGTGCCTATCTTTGGGCCATGGCAGAAGCATTAATCCAAAAGTTCGACCGTAGAAATTGTAGTGGGCATTAGGGTCGATATTTCGTTGAGTGAGGCAGGGTGGGGATTCATTAATAGTGAATTGGCTTTATCCCCATAGACACACGATTGGAGTCTTGACGGAAGATACCCGAGCTTCGTTCTAAGCTCTTTAGCTAAACTTCCATAACCTACTATTGATCCAAGTTTTGTAACTGGAACCATTTGGGATCAAATAATGCTTGCTTATGGCAAGTAGACCGTTGATGCCTTTCCGATATTTTACTGAACTCTCGTATTTGCTAACCAGATAGGTACCTATTGAACTCCCCAACCTAGTGTTTTGTCAAGTATGCGTCCTTTCTTACCATTACACGTCAACGAATGCACTTCTTCTTCACAAAGCATCATACCAATACTTTCTAACCACGCTTCACTCACATGGTTTATACATACCGCACATACAGAAGATCGAGGTAGGCCTGCTATGGGATCGATATAAGTCTAACTAGAGAGGAAGCAAAGATGGACGTTCGTAGGCAATATGCAAGAGAGTTCTTTCCTTCTTACAGGAACCTTAGCAACTTCAAGGAGATTTCAAAGGCCTCTAAGGCTTCCGGGGGTTCCTTTCGAAGTCTAGAGGAAAGAGCCAGAGTCGTCTAAGCTAGGTAGAATAGCGACGGTCACGGTGGCGATGTGTGGGATGGGTAAAAAAAGGCTGCCCTTCCACCACTCTCAAAGCCTTACCGCCTGAAACCCCAAAAATTGATTAGCTTCATAAGAATCTAGATTTCGTTAGATTCGCAAAATGGAGTGCATAAAGGTGCGATTGAGTAGCTACAGAGAGGAATATGTCAACATGATTCTGGGGGTAGCTTAAGGGGTATGTAAAAAGGGGTAAAATAGGCCCGATTGCCCATGTGACTGGCACCTTACTAATCTACGAGGAACGTCAAGGCTCGATGTTCTCATCATCTCATGTTTCTCCGAACCTTGTATACATAACCGGCCTATAGACGCACCTCCCACACTTCGAGAAAATGCCGACAGTTCGATTTCTTAGACTGTTATTCAACTTGTCGTTGAGATGGACTTCTTCCGAGTAGGCTTCTTTGCGCTTGCTTGGTATTCTTCCGAAGAACACTTCATGGATCATTGGCTCGGAGAGGATACGCGAGGTCTGCTCTTGCCGTGATTACAAGCAGTTGTTTGTCATTTGTTTGCGGACTTGAGTGACCTATAGCCCAGATAAGTTTTGATTTGGCGTACAGTTGTACTGTCACGATTGAGTCATCTCTTTTACATGAACCATAATGCATGATTGACTCAAGATGGACTGCAAGGTGTTGGCCCGATACTGGTACCCAGAAGATTCTGAATTCAGTGACGCCGATTATCTATTACGGATGAAGTACGAAGGCGATTGGAAATACTTCAACACTGTTGCATTTATGGACCCAGAGGACGTGCTACTTGCTTATACCCAGACCCGATTGGCCGAAGACTGGGACGAACGGGAGAGCTGGTTTAGGGACCTATGTCGGCTGCGCAAATTTTACCGAGCTTGGGTCCTTTAATATTGGAACAACCATGTAATTGGTGAGGATGATAAGAATACACGAAAGGCATGGGCAGATGTTCTGCAGGAGTTACCGAAGTTAAACAATCTTTTGCTATTTTCATTCACAGATCGAGACGACAGGCTGAGGCATCCTGTTCGGGGCATCCGGGACTATCTGGTACCGCATTTACAGTATACCATGGTATGGGAGTATTGTAAGAAGACTCGGCGATATGAAGAGGTGAAAAAGCTCTGTATTCATTATGCGGAAGGGAATCCCTTATCCCTTTCGTTTTAGCACGGGGTTGATGCCAGAGATGCTCACTCTGAATGCTCCACAGTCAGACTCAGTTTAAGTCCCTCAAAACTAATGCAAGCATGCTTGGTTATATAAGCATAGATTAGTTACATAAATGGAAAATGAATAACCCGACTTGGGGTTTCCTGCTTCGCATCCAAACTCCGCAAAATTTTCCAAGATTTTGTGGCTGCATGCTGTGCACAGGTCACTTCCGCTCAACGATTTAGATTCAATACAATTGTTGGACGGATGAACTAGAAAAGCTCCAGAAAGAAAGTGCGCTAAGTCATATCGATTATGACGCAGCAGACGATTGGGAAGAGGTTGAAAATAGCGCCCAATACCCGGGAGCCTTGCAGCGAGACCTTGAGAATCCGGAAGAAGACAATTGGATGGAGGTATTCGACCTTTTCGATGCGAGCTTCTGGAAGGATATAACGATACGGTCCGCGGGGCGTCGCTTCATTGGCCACGTTTTCAAACCACTGGAAAATTACCTTGAACCGATTGTACAGCCTCGATCCTTTCGTTAGGTAGATGTCGGCCTCTAGTCGCACTCGCGGCGGACTTTTGCTTTCTTTCTTGATTCTTGATTAGACGCTTTTTGTTCGCTTGATTTAGATTGGATACACATCAATTTTACCTCATAAATGAGATCTTTGAAATACGTGACTGCTTAATATTCAAAAGTATGACTGCATACATAGGGTTTGTACCTTATCATACCTATGGATCCGCATCGCGCATATCACTCTTGAACCTTTCAATAGCTCTTGCCTTCGTCTCCTTCCAGTCCACGTGCGGCTTCGGGTATCCTAGTTTCTCGAATTCTTCCTTTGATAACCTTGCATAAGGAGCAAACACAGCCTTCCCCTTCACGTCTTTAAGCTCCGGAACCCACTTGCGGATATAGTCGCCTTGAGGGTCATTTCGTTCGGCTTGCGAAACAGGATTGAAGACCGTGTAGCTAGGTTCCCAGCCTTGGGTGTTGTTTGAGAGGTCCCAGTCGATAAGTGTCTCAGCAAAGTAGCGTTCACCACGTCGATAGTCTATTAGTAAATTGCAATAAAGATACGATGACACGTTCATGCGTAGCCTGTTGTGCATGTATGCTTCGGTGTTCAATTGGCGCATCCCGGCATCAACAAATGGCTCTCCTGTTTTACCCTCATACCACTTCTTCCAGCCCTCCTCATCATCTTCCCATTGCACGAAATCAAATTTGAGGTTTTGGGGTAAATTCATGACAGTATGCGGCGTCGTAAGTGTGGTCTGACGATAAAGTTCTCGGAAAACAATTTCTCGAACCCACGCTGACACTCCAGCGCTGGACCCAGAAGTGCTGAAGTCGCTGCTGCCGTCATTGTACTTCTGCACTTTAGATAAGGCCTCGCGAACGCTGACCATGCCGGAAGAGAAGTATGCGCTCATACGTGAGGTTGACTCTGCTGCCGGGTTGCTGCGAGTTGCGGCATAATCCTCGATCTTGTTCTTGATGAAGTCTTCCACTCGTTTGATACCTGCATCATGCCCAGCTGGCCACAACTTTCGTATGTTATTTCGCTCCTCGTTGGACGAGAACTGTTTATCCTTTGCTGGTTCGGGTAGCTCGGAGTCGAAGAGAGATTTGAATTCTTTCGAAACGGATGAACCGTTCTTTACGGGCGAAGGTACCGTTTTCAGAAGCTCTGCATTCTCCTTAACTTCTGCTAGCCATGCACGATGATATGGTGTGAAAACTTTCATTGGCTTATCACCACCGGTTTTGATGGTACCAGGTTCCATAACAGTCTGGTCATGGTGCAAAGAGACGTGCACCTCCGAACCAATGTTGTCCATCAACTTGATATCCCTCCTAAGCTCATCCACTTCGTATTCATAGTTTGCAAAAAGATGAGACACGGAATTTTTCTTTAGAAATTCTACTACTCGAGGAACGATCTCCTCTCTTTTGTCAGCCTGCAAGAAGACGAGCGGGATATTGAGTTTTTTCAGCTCTTTTTGCATGAGACTGAGTGCCTCCAGAATGAAGTCTACTCGAGCGGGGCTTGTGCCGTGCCACGAGAGCTCTGCAGGACAGTTAAGATAAATGCAGATCAACGGTTTCTTGGACTTTTGTGCGAGCTCGGAAGCGTTGTGCAGGGCGATATTATCTTGTATCCTAAGATCCTTGCTTCGGAACCAATGGACGACTTTGGAAACCTCTTTCTTCGACTCTTGGGCTTCTAATGCATCAAGCAAATGATCGTATGGTGGGTCTGCGTCGACTTGCTTTGCGCGTTTGGTGGTTGGGTGACCGAGCTCTGAGCGCTCGTATGCTGTTCGTTTGGACATTTTGGATTTCTTTGACGGGGCTTGTGTTTTTGGGGAAGTATTGAACAGTTTTAGGAGGACTTGTTTGGGAGGATAGTGGCGCACGATAGCAGGACGGATGCTACTCAAAATGAGATAGTTTTGGAAAAACAGAGGAGGCCGCTTGGAAAGTAGATCTCTGCCCTTGGATATCATTGACAAGTTAAAACCAAATAATGAACCTACCTGAACGCGGATATTAATAAAGCCACGCCTGAAAGAATAGTGCAAAATGGTGACGTAAGTGAACACGATCGTTCCCCTGCCAAGTGAATCTAAGATCTAGAGATCTTCCCGCGCCGGGCAACCAAGATCGCGGAATCAGCAAAGGCATGATCGGGAGTTGGTGGTTGGGACACTGATAGTCGACGCAGATGACGTTGCTGTGCAGATAAGACGGAGACGATAGATGGAGAAAAGACGTTCACATCGTATTGGCTAACCCAACTTGGCCTACACGTGACTTCCCTCTTGCGTTAATGACAAAGGAAACTTCAGATGATTTGCATAGACGCATCATTGGCCCATTTCATTTTGAGAAGTATTCAAAAGCATTGTTCAATTATCTTGGTGCCATGCATAACGAGTATAACATGCTATATCCCCTCCATCCCAAGCCAACATTTCAGCCCCTTCACTGTTGTTATATTTCTATGTTATATTACTCACTCGAATAACTGACTAACTTCGTTCTCTTTACTCGCACCTTCTATCAATCCCCTCAACCTTCGACACCTGTTCCACTCTTCTCGGACTAAACAACTCCCAACAGTCTTTGCTGATTCAAGCAAGCTCCCATCAGTATCCAACAACCCCACTTTCATACCATGATTTCATTATTAGCACGGTGCTTGAGGTGGGAGTAAGCTTCGTTCATAATAACTCTGTGGGAAGTAAATCTACTAATAGAAGAGTCCGACGATTTCATGCCATGATCGGCCCTGATTCCTAATTTTCAATCATCTTTGATGGAGTCAAAAGCATGTGGGAGACAGGGGCGAAGGAACACGATACCCTGCTCCGTATCCAAACTTTCCTTTCTCAAATCTTTCGGAGCGATACGTACAACTGCAAATGCCCCTCCATAAACACCCTCCGCTTGAACAGATACGTCTCTACGAATATAAATCAAAATGCTGATCCAAGAATCCCACAAAGATGTTTCCACGCAAGCAGGAGGAGAGATGAGTAATTGACATCATTTCGGAGCTTTCCAGACGTTTACTAAGGAGATACTAGGGATTTTCCTCTTTCATCCGACCATCGCGAATTATCCAAAGGCACAGTTTCCTGGCGTCGTTGTTTTTAGTGAGATTTATCAAGGTAGGTATTTGAATTGATGTATATGTTGGGTCTATGCGTTTGACTATATTGTAATCCCACCTCAAATATTGAAAACTTTGGTTAATTCTCCAAATATACCCGTTTCCATGCAGAATATGCAGTCAATCTTTCTTATCACTCAATACCCGATTCACTCTTTGAGCCATATACATTTCTCCTATCTTTATACCATCGTTCTCATACAGCCATAAGTTACCGGCCCCGTCGCACGCTTCGCCCGTCAAATAGCCAGTCAAGGTTTCATCGTCGCCGCACCATCCTCATACCACGAATTCACCGGTCCCGAGCCGCTGGCATACGATGGGCCTGGAACCGACAAAGGCAACGATTGGAAAGTAGCCAAAGTACATATCCCCGTCTATCCTTCACCCGATCTCTTATACTCATTATGACCTCCCTCCTCTATGCTGATATTCTACTTCCAGAAACTCACCGCCTACGACGAAGACGCGACATTAAGCGTGGATACTCTCCTCTCTCTCCCCACGTGCACCGGCCGCATCGGCGCAACGGGCATGTGTCTAGGCGGTCATCTGGCCTACCGCTGTGCGCTGGACAAGCGCGTATCTGCTGCTGTGTGTTACTTCGCTACGGACATCCACTCGCATAGTCTAGGGGAGGGGAAGAACGATGATAGTTTGAAGAGAGCGGGGGATATCAAAGGAGAATTGGTTATGGTGGGTTCCATTCATATACAAACTCACGTCCTATCAGTTTTAATTTTCTCGCGTATTCAACCTTGTCGTTGCGATGGATTGCTTCATACTTGATGGTTACTTATGATGCTGATTAGTGCTCAATAGATCTTCGGGAAATTGGATAATCACGTCCCTCCAGCCGGACGAGATCTAATCCGCAAAACGCTCCACGACGCCGGCGTTACGTTCAGCTTCTACGAGGTGGCGTGGGCACAGCGTAGGTACCGTTCTACAATAGGGGCGGAAGAGTTAGTGCTAACCTGTTGCCATTTAGATGCGTTCATCCGCGACGAGCTAAGCAAAGGACGCTACGACCCGGCCATATCCGGCATCTGCTTCGAGATGTTGAAGGAGCTGTTCAATCGAACTCTACGTTCGGATTTGGGGCCGAGGAGTGGAGGAGATGTCGAGGTGGAAGATGTGTGCTAAATGCCACGAGGTCAAGCGGACAACGAGATTTCGGGAGTGTGTAAGTAAGGGGGAAATGGCTCTTCATTAAGCTCCGAACGAGCATTAATACAACTACTTGCCTTCAGTCACCACCACCGTCTTCGACCGTGTCTCTTCTTCTGTTTTGTAGAAATGATATGTACAAGGAATTCACTGGTTGAAGAAAGTGTTTTAATCTCCTGGAACGTCCATGTATCTCCAAGAAAAGATACATGTACTGCACGAATGTGCCTATAGTACCTCACCTTACCCCTCACATGCTCGAAATTATATTCACCCTTTCCTCTCTATTGGCAAACAAGACTGCTCCATGAAAATAGAGCGACTCGCGAGGTCTCCCATCCTGAGCGTCGGTGTAGCTCAGCTCAAACCTCAATCTTCTGATAGAACAAGATATAAGCAACCTTGTTGTCCCGCACGCTTTCCTTTGGCAGCGGTGTCCTTTTGCCTGCCGTACTTGGTGTCGCAGTACCATTTACAACACCACTCCACTTCTTCCCACTCGCTTCCTTCCCTGATTTCTCCGCTCCGTTCACCTGACTCCAGCCACCTTCTTCGGTCTTCTCTTCTTCGTCATCAAGCCCAACTTGCTCGTATATATTTCGGCTACGGCTTGAGTCGCGCTTATGCTGTTCGAGCGCCGCGGCGAGGATCTTTGGGTCTTCTTCTGCGCCACCTTCGGCAACGTCATCAGCACGGATACGTCGAATAACCGTGTCATCTATACGAATCCATTCACGGCCTTCTTGGCGACGGATATCAACAGTATAGTGACCGCCACCCGCGTTCTTACCATGGTGATATACAACAGCGGTCAAACGGTAACGGGGAAGACCACCCCTTACGTTGAAGCTACTACGTTTGTGTGGGGGGAAGACTTCCTTAGGGATTTCGAGTTCGAGAGGATACCCGATTTTCTTCCAGATCTTCTGAGGGCCGTTGGCATCATAATGAAATCGCTTAAGATGAAGGATGAGGACTGGAGGAAGGGTTTCGATAAAGACCTGTTTGGTGGAGGGTCGAGCACCACGAGGAGCGTTTGCATCGGGCGGAAGGGTTTCTAGATGCGTCAAACCCTTGAGAGCGTCCGTGATGTTGTTTATATTGGGCGAGCCAATGTCGAGTTGAAGAGGTTTGTACGCTTCGAGTGTAATGGACGGTTTCTCTCCAGGTTTGCGGAATTCTGACCGAATTCTGCCTCCGAATATCTTTGTTACCGGGGTTTCATACTCAATCGTGCCAGAAGACTGCGTGACTGCAGACTTTTGCTTTGGCCCAACTTCAAGCCAGCCTCCATCTACCGATCCTGACCTTTCGCTTGTGGGTGAAGTGAACCCTTCGGCGTTATTGCTTGACTTGTCACCTCTGATAACATCACCGCACTCTTGGTGGAGCCCTTCAAGTAAGAAGCCAAGAAATTCCTCCGCATCTTGTTGCTGCCCGCGCTGAACACAGTCAGCTTTCAAGTTAGATGCTTGACGAAAGTAAGTCTTACCTTCATATTGATGAAGCGAGGTAATCGTTTGGTAGCCTCATAAACGTACTCCGGAGTCAGTGGGTCGCCATACTGTTCCAGCTCAGTATCTTTCAGCCGCATACGCAATTGTTCTGCCGACACAGCGGAGTCTATAATCGAAAAGTCGCGCATGAACATGATCCTTAAAATTTGGTTAGTATGGAGATTTAGGAGAAGTTTCGAGGGACTTACATTGCGTCAACGAGAGGCGTCTCAGATTTGAAGCTATGGACGGCGCGTTTCGCGACTTGATCCAGGAAATCGTAAAAAGGAACACAGAAAAGAAGAACTTGAAGTATCTTACACGAGAATTAGTATCTTTTGTTTGTGAGGTAGCGGGAGACCATACAGAATTCATATAACACATATTACCCGAATTTACAAGTCCACGGGGTTTGAGAAATGCAACTTTTTTGTCGGAATCCACGGAAAATGCAGCCAGAGCGCCTGAAAGAGAGCTACTTTTAGCGCCCGTGGTGCCATTCGTGTCTACGACGCCGTTTGATAAAGAGGGGGGCTGGCCTTGCGAAGGCGCAGGCTTTGGGCGGAGAAGTTCGGCCCATGATTTTGGTGCTGCTTTCACGGCAGGCGGCGATGCTGTCGGAGTGTTCTCAGCGCTTATAGATGACTGATGCGGAACGTCGATTGCTTGGGATTCGTCTTTGTCAGCAGTTACTGACTTTTGTGTGGTTGACGTCACACTCCTAGGGCCTGCCGGGACCGCGGCTTTAATGGGTATAAGAGGTACAGCCGGTTTAGTAGGATTTCTCTTATGGGTAGGAGATGTCAATGGACGAGTGGAGGTTGGAGGAGGCATAGCAATTGAAGGTGTTGCGGGTCGGGTTGAGTCGACTTCCGAAGGAGCCTGGGAAGTTGCAGGTGTCTCGAGATCCGATACCGCAGCGACGGTCGAGGTTTGTGATTCTGCTCGCTCTTCTGTTGGCGTCTGCTCATCTTCTTGTTCAAATTTGTCATCCTGCTCCTCTGTCTCCACCTGCTCGCGTGCAGGAAACGCAAGGCCCTCTTCAGTGGATGACACTGGGCCCCTTCGTCGCCTCTTCTTGAGTGATGCTCTTGCTGGGAACGATGCATCTGGGACAGAGTACCACGGCAAATGAGGATAAAAAGGCATCTTGTGTGTTGGCTGTGGGGGAGGAGGGGGAGCGGAAAATGATGGTCTTGATGATGTTGGAGGAGGGGGCGTCGGAGTAGTCATATCGGTAGGCGGCGTGGGAGAGGAAACATGAGTCTGCGATGTGACTGATGGCGTTGATGGAGCTGGTTGAGGGGTGATGTTACGAGGCATGGGCGGCGTTCTTGTGTGAACAATTGGCGGTGTCTGTCCCATTTGACGATTCACCGCGGGCATTGGCTGCATGTGAGGGTGTGATGACACTACAACCGGTGAGCCATGAGGCTGGTATTGCCGGGGAGGAAACCCATATTGAGGCTGCGGTTGGTGGTAGGGATACCACTGCTGAGGTGCGTAAGGAGACGCATGAGGAGGTCCATGGTACTGAGGATGGTAGTTGGCGTACGGATTATGGTGAACGGGCGAGTGCGCTTGTGGAGGGATGTGGTAGTAGTCACTCTGCCTCCTACCCGGATGGATAGGAAGGGCAGGTGGAATATGAGGGCCTGGCATCATTCCCGGCGGCGGCAGGTGTTGCCTTCACAGTCAGCGCTGGCCGATCAAGGACCAAGCGGCCGACTTGTGAGGCAACCGAGTGTGCACAAACAGCTCCAAGATGGATCTCAATGGAGCTCCGCGGCTCTGTGAGGCAAATGGCGATGAACAGGTGGTGGAGTTATGCGGCGCGGTGGAGGACGAGGCAGTGACTTTCAAACCGAGAATTCTTGCTGGGGTCCGACAGGTCGCGCGACGAGGAGACGGAAGTTCGGCGGTGGTGCAGGCAGAAACTTATGAAGGAAGCAGGATTCCGGTGACATCATTCACCAAGGACATTAGATATACAAGTGAAGAGTAGGCAGTCAAGTATGTGGTGGATGGGGAGAATAGATGCAGCGGCCTCCACAGCCTGAGGCTGACGAGGGAGTTGATCAAGCGGCTCTCCTTCTGGGCTTTGATGGGGGCCCGTGCGTCTCCGCCAAAGATCTGACTGGGGGTGGAGACAATGCAAATTGCTGTCAATGCCTCACTGTCAGCCGGGAGCTTCGCTGCTGAGGGCGTGTTTGGCCATATCTTCTACCGTCTTCGGAATAGACGACTGGGCTGTCTTGAATCCGTCATCGGAAGCGTGCCTCTGCGCCGGAAGCAATCGAGACATCGCCTCCGCAAACACGTGACTCTCTTCGCTCCATCGAAAGCCGTCATTCTAGCCACTCTGCTGTGACTCTTGCTTCAAGTCCACCCATTCTCTTGGGGGGACCCAATCGCCTCCATATCAAACAATAATTTACTGAAAGCTGCTTTCGCCTGTCCTTCCTTGTTCTTCGATCCTCGATCTCCTTCCCTGCTCTTGTCTCGTCCGATTGTCAGCCGCCTCTCTCCGGTACCGTTCTTCGTCATCTTAGCGGTGCCGTCATGTCTTCGAACCCACCATCAATCGCTACCTCTTCCAAATCAGTTGCAACTACCGGCCAACTATCGCCTGCCCAGGTACAACCCGGGTCCGCAGCATCTGGTGATAACTACGGACAACGGCGAAGTGGGGGAAGTTTTGGAGCGGGGGTATCGTCCAGAGCCTCTCCATCACCAAGGAGCAATCAGCAATCGAAGAAACAGCATAAATCCTCCAAACGCTTCAGGGCGACAGATGAGGATGCCATTGCGGAATCTGTGAGCGACCCTTTGAATGTTTATCCTGCGTACGACTGCTTACGTTTCCTTCACTAAGGTCGCCATGCGCCCCTTCAATAGCCGCAAAGGACAGACGTCCATTACCCATCTCATGAACTTTAGCCTTCCTCCTCGCCCTCAGAGCTCTCACCATTCCTACGGATTTTCACGTAATTACCGGAGAGCTCCGACTTGGGGTTTGGGTTCAGGGTACCACGCTGTGGACAAAGCAAGGTCCGGGACTTCCAATACAACTCAGATTTGTCTAACAGTCTTGTAGATATGTGCACGCTAATTACAGATTCATTGTCGACCCTCGAGGCGACTATCGCGCCCAAACCATTGATGCCGATGTACATTTGGACTGGAACAATGTCCTTCAGATAGTGGTATCTGCACAGTCGCAGTTGGCATCTTGCCCCATATGCCTAGGAACGCCGGTTGCTCCAAGGATGGCCAAATGCGGTCACATATTTTGCTTACCATGTTTGATTCGCTACATGCATTCCGAAGAGGAGGGAAAGGTCCCGGAAAAGAAGGCTAGATCAAAGAAGTGTCCATTATGTTGGGACAGCATATACATCTCTGAAACTCGACCAGTTCGGTGGTATGTTGGACAAGAAGGAGAAGCCCTGAGGGAAGGCGATGATGTCGTACTTCGCCTAGTGATGAGGTCGGCGGGCAGCACTCTTGCCCTGCCGAGAGATGGGGCTGATGCATTGGACAAGGATGAGGATATTCCATGGCATCACGCCGCCGAAGTTATGGACTACGCGAGGATGATGAAAGGTGGTGAAGAATACATGTTAGTCCAGTTTGAAGATGAGGTTCGGGAGTTGCAAAGACAAGAGAAGGAGGACGAATTGATGTTTGGTGAGGACAATGCCGAATGGGTTCGTAAAGCTATCCGGGCGATCGAAGAAGCAAAGGAGAGGGTTCGAGGTATCGGTAATCCACCTGAGATGCCCAACAAGCCTGTCGAGTCAAAGCCGAAGCGAGCTCCGATTGTTTTTCATGACGAAGACCATACCCCGTATATGTATGTTGTTCAAAATGCCTCCAAATCAGGGCAGAGTCTCCCACAACTACACCAGGCTGTCACTCCAGCTCCTGAGACCAATGCTCCCTTGGCGTCTACTCAACCAGGAATGGGTGCGCCTACGCATCCCTCTCGGAAATTATCCTCTACGTCTGATTCACACAAATCAGCCATTGGAGCATCATTGGCAGATATTCGCAACCGACAACATCACGAGCACCATCACACGCCTTCCGAGTATTATTTTTACCAAGCATCGTTGCATTACTATCTTTCACCTTTGGATATTCGCATTTTGAAAGCGGCTTTTGGGAATTTCTCCTCTTTCCCGTCAACTATCCTACCTCGGGTAGAGCGTGTCTCTACCGGCCACATCGTGGATGACGAACTCCGCAAGAAAACTAAATATCTCGCACATTTACCATATGGCTGCGAAGTGAGCTTCCTGGAATGCGACTGGACAGATACTGTGTCTCCCGACATATTGGAGCGATTCAAACCGGAGATCGACAAACGGAGAAAGAAGAACGAAGATAAGGAAGCCAGGGAAGAAAAGGCCCGCATCAAGGCCGAAAAAGAAGAAGACGCTCGATTTGCGCCGGCAAGACGAAAGAGGCCGAGCTTCTCGGACAATTTTGCTGTAGATGATTTTCAGCCTTTGGTATCTGCGGAGGCTGTTGATAGCACTGTGTCGGTTGGTGCTGAAAGTGCATCCACTTCTCCACCGTGGCCTGCACGTCGTGGCCAAGGTTTTGCGTCTCTTGCATCTCCTTCGACAAGCCCGTCTGCTCCTCGTACCGTGTGGGGTACAACAGCTATCGCTCCGACTTCCCCAATACTACAAGCTACACTTCACGAAGATGTACCGGACGACGGGTGGTTGCAGGGATGGGAGAAAGATCTATTACAGGAGGGAGAAATGATAGCACAAGCACAAGCGATGTCTCTGGGAGAGCCTGGCGAAACATCTAAAAAGGGTGCGACTGGCGGAGGGAAGAAGAAGAAAGCCAAGAAAATAACCTTGATGAGTACGAATGTGAGGAGAGGAGCGTAAGACAGCTCCTTAACCCATAGATATCCCATAGGAGCCCAATCATGTTTCAGTGGAGCGGGAGCGGGCGTGCTTGGTTTGGGTTCGAAATAGCCATCAGGCGAGCAGCTTCTTTTGATAATGTAGACTCACGTGCGACCTTAGCTTCACCTATTACAAGATGTTCCAATGGATATTTATCCATAGGTAGACACGTCACAAGCACGTGCTTATACGAAAAGATTCCCATTCTCTGGTATGCTGCGTACCAAGGTTTCGGCTGGCGGATCGGCATACATACATAAGTTATGCGAGCCTTGATTTGGTGGCCATCAGGCCTCCCCTGGAAGTTCAACACCTCTCATGTCTCTCTAAGCAACCATTAAGCAGTAAATTCGACCTCCCTTCGTTCTCCAGCTCGCGCTGTTCTCCACATGAAAACAATGTAGCGCGCTTCGTGTCGTTATCGAGGATCTGCACAAACGATAGCCTTTTTCCGCAGTATGACGTCGCGTTGGGCCCACCTCCTGCGAAATCTCGTCAAACGTTCCCCAACGGATCCTACGTTGCGGGTAGTGCCTCTGTGAAATGGCTTTGACACCTGTCCTTCGATGTTTTTCTTTCATTCCAACTAACCTTCTACCACGGTTCAATTTCAGCTCTGTTTCTTTTCCTATTCTCACCTCCTTTTCTTCTAGTTGATACTTGGTATATCGTTCGTTTCGGAGGATTTTGTAGATAAATTGCATTTGATGATGGGTTTAGCTCCAAGGCAGACTCAGGACAGTACCGATCAATTCCTGAATTTGATCGCGGATCCCTTTCAGACCCAAGTAAGCTTAATAGCAGCATGCCTTTCTCGGGGATCCTTACATCTGACGTACCATTAGGTACAAGCAAATTCGATCTACGCCGCAGTTGTCTGGTCTTTCGCCGTCTCTGGGGGAATCTTCCTAGTTTTCTGTTGGCTTCGACCTCGATCTCCTACAGTTTACGCTCCTCGAGCCAAACATGCGGATGAAAAGCATGCCCCGTTGCCACTCGATCGAAAACCGTTCAGTTGGTTTCGAGCGATCAAGGATGTAAAGGAGCAGGAACTCGTAGAAAAGATCGGCCTGGATGCCGTAGTCTTTCTCCGTTTCCTTCGGATGATAAGGAATATATTCCTTGTCTTTTCGATAATCGGATGCGGTATTCTGATCCCGGTCAGCGTTATTGGGGGCAGCGATTTCCAGCAATGGAACGACGTGGCTACTTTGATGAAGTTTACGCCGCAATACATATTTGGGCAAAAGTTCTGGGCATTCGTTGTCTGCGCTTATCTGTTCGAAGGGACAGTGTGCGCCTTCATCTGGTGGAACTATCGAGCTGTTTTGCGGCTAAGGAGGGCGTATTTCAACAGCTATGACTACAAGTCCAGCTTACATTCGAGGACCCTTCTAGTAAGTGGATGCGTTTCTAAGTCGAGAACGTTCACAGCTAACCAGATCAAAGCTCACACACATACCCGTATCGTCCAGAACAGATGCCGGCATTGCACAGCTTGTGGAACAAGCCAAGCCCACGAAAGATATTCCACGAATTGCAATTGCTCGCAACGTGAAAGATCTTCCAGAGCTAATCAAGGAACATGATAAAGCTGTACAGAAACTGGAAGGGTACCTTGCGAAATATCTTCGTAATCCAAACAAGCTACCCGAGAAACGTCCAACATGCAAACCTGCAAAGAAGGAACGAGCTATTCACGGATCAGATCAAGTTGATGCGATTGACTACTTTACTGGGCGAATCAGAAGACTTGAAACAGAGATCAAAGAGGTCCGGGACAGCATTGACAAACGAAATCCAATGCCCTTTGGGTTTGCCAGCTATACACACATCGAAGATGCGCACGCTGTCGCTTATGCATCGAGAAACAAGGGGCCGGATGGCTCTGATGTTTACCTTGCGCCGAAGCCTCACGACTTATTGTGGCAAAATTTGCCAATGTCGCGGGCAGTACGCCGTACCCGAATGTTCTGGGACGGTTTATGGATGGCTCTACTTACGATCGTCTTCATTGTTCCTAATATTCTCACATCCGTATTCCTCTCTGATTTCTCACATCTTGGTCTTGTCTGGCCCTCTTTCCAAACTAACCTCGAGAGTCACCCATTTGGATGGGGCATTGCACAGGGTATTATTGCTCCATCTGTTCAGACTCTCATGTACATGGCCATTCCAACAATCTTCCGACGTCTCTTCACTCATTCCGGGGACGTTTCCAAAACATCACGCGAGCGCCATGTCACATCCCGCCTCTACGCTTTCTTCGTCTTCAACAATCTAGTCATATTTTCCATCTTCGGTTCCGCATGGCGTTTTGCGGCTTCGGTTATGGCTGCTCAGGACCAAGGAATTTGGGAGGCTATTCGAGAAAGCCACCTTTTCTCAAGAGTCATGACCGGTCTCTGTAATGTCTCTACCTTCTGGCTCACATGGCAAATGCAGCGCAATCTAGGCGCCGCGACCGATCTGATTCAGCTTTTACCTTTGATCTGGGGTACGATACGCCGAAAACTTTTCTCGCCTACTCCACGGCAACTAATTGAGCTTTCGGCTCCACAGCCGTTCGAATATGCAGATTATTACAATAATTATCTGTTCGTGGCTACCATTGGCTTCTGCTTCGGCACGCTTCAGCCTATAATTCTACCAATTACCGCTTTCTACGTCGCAATCGACGTTTGGTTCAAGAAATACCTTCTTCAATACGTTCTTATTACCAAGACAGAATCAGGAGGACGGTTCTGGCGTCTCCTTGTCAATCGCATGCTTTGCGCAGTTCTTCTTGGCAATGCTGTTATAGCACTTGTAGTAGGAGCACAAGGTATCGGCTCTATCAATTCCGTCCGAAATGGTGGAATGCTCTACGCTATGATACCACTCCCAATCCTGTTGGTGGCATTCAAGTGGTACTGCAAGCAGACATTCGATGACAAGCTCACCTATTTTACGACCCAGTCTTTCTCGGATCTAGAAGGCGATGCAGCAGACCAACCGCGAAAATCCAGGAAGAATGAGAAGGTTGGTGTCAGGTTTGGTCACCCGGCGTTATATAAGAGACTTATGACGCCGATGGTACATGCTAAGTCAAGCCATCTATTGAAGGAAATCTACGCTCAGCAACCTCATGAAACCGACCTGTTTGAAGCCGAAAGGCATAGAAAATCGACCGACGGTGCCACGCCGACGAACCCATACAGATATAGCGATATCTATATGAATGAAATGAACCCTGAAAACGTTGGCAAGCCTGAAAGCCAGGCGGCTGAAGGGGTTCCACCGCCGGTCGAAATTGTGGCAGAAGAGGACCTTGACTTTGAGAATTTCAAGCGTCGAGCGGAGTTCAGAGAGGAATTTGGAGGCGACGGAGAACTCTACGGCCGACCCGAAGACCTCATCTCTCGCCCAGGCACGCCGTCTACCTTTAACACACTAGCCAACCCGGCATACATGGAGGATAGCCCCCAGGCTAACTCCAGTCATACTTCGAGTCGAACAAAGTTGGATGAGGTAGAGGAAGAGGGAACAAGTTATAACAGGGGTTACCAACTTACCCCCACTAGACCGAGATTCGGATCAGTAGATGTGGATATTCCGACTTCGCCTCTTGGTACTGAAGATATTGTAAATGCAGCGAGGAGGAAGGAAAGTGATCAAGAAAGTTTCTCGGCACAGAGGCTGTTGGCTATGGGTGAGGATATGGGACGAAGTCCGACTAGCGAGAGTAGAGCTATGCGGGGTGGGTATTTTGACAATGGAATAGATGATGTGGATACCAGTTACGAAGGGTTCAGATATGGAGGAAGGGCTTAGAAAGTAGAGTCGATGTGGAAAGAGGAGATGTGTTTACGATGAGACGAAACCCTGGCATGAAGTTACTTGTGAGCCTTAAAGTGGGAACGCCACATAGGTGTCCTAATTCGTCATTTTCGAAGTATAGGTCTGCGCCCTACGAGGTATTCTACTAGCATCCTATAAGGATGATTTTGGCTCAGCAACGGGCTTCAGAGCAATTTAGCATCGGATGATATTTCAGGCAACAGCATATAACTGAAGCTCTACACTGAAGGGTTAGAATAGGTCAAGGTCGGGTGATCGTAAATAGTCACTGATCGACAAATAATAGAAATGAAATAAAACTCATTGCAGAGTATCAAATCAAAGAGTTACCATTTAGGAAAGTTTGATGCATAAAGTGTTGGGTTCAGAGCCCGGACCGGTGCCCGGATGGAAAGGACTGGGCACAAGCCAAACCGGTGCCCGAAATTTCCAGCATTCGTGTAGTACAATCAGAGGCACAACTTCTAGAGAATGGAACCTCCTTAACCTGCAGACCGCCCTTGAATTGGGATTTCAAAATGTGATCGTGCTGTGCTCAACCGTCTGACGCTGTTCGGCACACCAATGCAAGAGAGTTGGACCACCGCACCTCGCAGCAAGCAGCAGCAATCATCACCAATCCATTTTAAATTCATAAGTCAAGCATTAAGATCACTAATATCCACAGTAGCTTCCTCCGATGTACCTTTGAGTCTTCAATAACACTACTTTACAGACGCACAACGACACTCAACATGACGCTGTGGCAGCGTCATAGCTGACAAAATTCATGAATTAGTTTCTTAGGGCATCTTCAAATGATATAAATCAATAGGGGTCTAAGAAAGACACAGACGCGACCTTCAAAACTCGATACAACGCTGCCGGTCTTTCAAAATGGTTTCACAAGCAAGCAATCCAGCCGACAGCAAACCCTGGAAGCAGCGGATCGCAACCGTTAAAACTTCATCTGGCGAGGAACTCCGTCTGAACTACATCGATTGCTCCAATCCGTCGTCTGCTGATACGAAAGGCACGATCCTCCTGATTCATGGTTTTCCACAAACCTCTTATCAATTCCGGCATGTGATCAAGCCGCTATCGGACGCCGGATACCGTGTAATCGCACCAGACTATCGTGGTGCGGGACAATCTTCGAAACCTGTCAATGGCTATGAGAAAACACAGATGGCTGAGGACCTGTTCCATCTCGTCCGGGACCATCTTACTATCAAGGACAAGATTCACGTCGTTGGACATGACATTGGTGGCATGATTGCCTTCGCATACGCCTCGAGGTACTCAGATCATGTGGCTGATGTCATCTGGGGTGAATGTCCTCTTCCAGGATCGACTTTCTATGAGACAAACAAAGGCACACCCGATCTATTCCATTTCGTCTTCCATCGTATTCTTGATCTGCCGGAAGCACTTATTGCCGGAAGAGAAGGCATCTACCTCAAACATTTCTTCGACAAGCTATCCTACAATAGTAATGCTATCTCAAAAACCGACTTGGAGCATTACACCACTGCCTTCTCTCAGCCCGGGGCTATGAGGTGCGGCATCAATGTCTACCGAGCTTTTGAAGCGGACGCCGATGAAAACCGTAAGCTTCTGCAAGAGAAGGGGAAATGCAAAGTCCCGGCTCTTGCTCTGAGTGGAGGCAATTGCTTCATTGGCACTTTTGCGGAAAAAATGTTGAACGAATTCCATACGAACGTGGAAGTTGCATTTGTGGAAGATTCGGGTCACTACATCGCCGAAGAAAACCCAGAGCAGTTCGTCAGCAAAGTCCTGGAATTTGTGCAGAAGCATTAACATGTGATCTAAGCAATCATATCCGTGTGCTGGTTATCTGATTGGATTCTTCTTCTATGCAGGATCGGGCCAGTCAGGTTGCTTGCTTCGCTGCCTCAAATCTCAGTTCGCATGGCAACCACTTATCTCACATATTTGTATAGCGAACCAGAGGTGTTTTTGCAAGAAGTCGTTCATGTCTTTTGAGTCACTAATTGATGCAGCACCAGATTGGGTTCACCAGCTATTCGATAGAGCTGCGTGCTCAAGCCCTCCGTTTTACTCTCACAGTATGACCCAGTGACCAGCGACTTTTTGATGGCTTAACACTCTGAAGGAGGCAGTCATGCTATGGTTTCACCCCATTTTCGATTATATAATTCCTCTACCAGATGCTTGTACACTCGCACGATTAACTACTCCGTCCGAAACCCCTTGATCTACTACCAACCTATACATATCACCCACCCAGGCATGGCCCGCAAACGAAAACTTCTCGCTACAAGAACTAGCTTCCTTCGTTAGCTAACTTCCAAATCGCAGAAGGTGAGACACGGCAATTCTATTCAGACTTCAGTGATGATTTAGGCTGGGTACAATGCATCTCATCGTATATACACGAGACTAGAATATATACAACAGATCAAGCAACGCGATAAACGACCAAAACAAAAAACGAGTGACTGTGCGATCTACCAACTCCATTCCATGAAGACTCCATGCTTATGCCGACTCCACTCCCCTAGGACTCCATGCTCATATGCTAGAATGTGTTTAACCGCAGTTGGCGCAACCGGAAGGCTAAGTCAATCGTTAGTGAGTCATCTATGAATTGGAAGGATGCATTCTTACAGGGTTCTCGACGTCGTTCAATCCAGCAGCGAAGCAAGTAGCATCAGCAAGAGGGTCTGTGTATTCGTGAGTCTTGATTCGAGAGGTCTGGAAACTTTCAACAACTTACTGACGGCCTCTTCGGCAAGAGCAGTAGCGCAAGAGACGACGGCAGGTGCAAGCGCAGTAACACATTCTATAAGAAGGATTAGCTTCAATCAGCTGGCAGAAATTATATGCTCTGCAGAGGGCGTTTGTGGACTTACTGAGAACGTCGCAGCCATCAGCGGTCTTTTGGTCCATGGTGGCCTGAGCGGAAGCCTGGAGATCGGAGACGGATGGGGCACGAGAGACCAAGACTGGTGCTGGTGCAGCGGCCACCATGGTAGCGAGGATCATTGGGAGAATGGCGAATGAACGCATGTTGATTGATGGTTTGTTTGATGTTGGTAGCTGGGAGCTGAATCAAAGGATGATTGATTGTTGTAGAAGTGAAGAGAGGCTGCTGGACTGTTGGACTGCTGGACTGTTGCTTGCTCTTGTGAGATAACTGATGGGAAGATGTCTGCTACTTATACATTTCTTTGAAGGCCTTCTCGTATCCGGACTTTTGACGATTGTTGGTAGTGTATGAAAGTCCTACATCGCGATGGACGAGGTCTTCGAAAATGGAGGCACAGTTCTCTGCTCTGAACTACGGGTTTACGGCTGAGCTTGAGCCTCATGGCTCCATGGGGTTGCGATCGTTTCACCAGTTCCTGCAGGAGTTCTTTCAAAGATGGTAATGATGTACACGGAAAGATGGGCTTGTTGCTGAGACCAGTCGGTAAGAGGAAAGTGTTAGAGCCCCACGACACTACTTCGAGTAAGGTGAGAGGAATCAGATGATGGAATCTCATAATGAGAATGACTTTGACAACGCCCGATGACGACTTGTTCAGGGGGGTGAAATCTGGGGAAGCGCATAGTGCACAATGCACCTGGAGTCGATCTCATACTCCGTGAGAGGTAACACGACTACTAAAAAGGATGCAGGGGGTTAAGAGAAGGGAGAGTTCTAAAAAAATCAAGTCCGCATGGTCGAACTTCGCCTTACATCTCATGGAATGTCACCAGTTGTTCTCGAGTTGGGAGATACGTCGACACGCCTCAAATGGCTACATATGTTGTGAACATGTTCATTCCCACCGTTTACTTTCCGCGATGGCTTAGGCGGCTGAGAATAAGCTTCTCCAAGAATCACACCCAGGGCTTGACAGCAGGAAGCTTTGCATGCAGTAGATTGAAAGTGCGGGGTCCGCAAGGCTACATCTCTCGGCCTTCACGAAAACGATCAGATCGATGAGAGCAAGTGCCCATTCGGTGGCGAAGCCTTGCGGCACACGCATAACATGAGAATAGCGCGATGCCTCAGGATCTCGGGCGAGAAGAGGCGTATCGGAATTCAATATGGAGATCTGCACGGAGGAGGATGTTGCCAAGGAGTTAATAAATTTTAGCGACAACTCATTCTTCAGCTTCAGGAAATATGAAACGGAAAAAGGAAGAACAGGCAAGTGGTAAAGACTTCGTGGGATGAAGCAGAGACCAGACGGAGTTGTGGAGAGATCGAACGTGAAGGCTTACGTACATCACATGCTAGGCTCCTTTTGGAACAAGCTTAGACTTCTTCATCTCATATTCGAAGTTCAAGGCCACATTCATCCATCAACTATCACGTGGGCAGCAGGTTCCTGAGGAAGGTTCGGTGTAACGTCTATGCGGGCTCTCAAGTTTGTATACTACCCAAATGCTTTCCTTCATTCAGGTACAATCTGCTCTTAGGTTCAGATATATGCTCTCCCCAAGCCTTGAATCGGCAACGTTAGCACAAAGGGGCGCATTTCGCGAGACTTCATAAGTCTACCCTCATCCTTATTTCCAAAATCACGGGAGTTCAGAATCATGTTGCGTTCTAATAGCGAATGCAATTCGCCGAGGACAAGCGAATGACGGCGGTGAATACATACTGCATCCGAACTGCTCACATGTATATACGCCCGTGGACTTAAAGGTGTCTACTAAGAATGGTTTTGAGAATTGATCTTAGCCCTTATACATTGATACTATTATAAAATAAAAGTGTCTTGCTACCCTTTCTCTTACTCTGTTCGAAATGATAAAGCCTTCCATATGAGCCGCCGTACCTTAAAGCTTGGGCCAACCGGGGAACCTTATCAGCCTTTCCGACGTCAACATCTTTCAACTTCCCAAATTCGCCGGATAGGCCATTGAGGAACGGATACACGGCTCATGATGCATCAAGCATCTGATTCTCCTCACGAGTGGATCGCCGTCTACCTTCAAGATTTTTGCAATAACCGTCCTCGACCGAAAAGAACCCAACAACCTCCCTGATCACAATGCCTCGTAATATCCGCATTGCTGCCGCCCAAGTCGGTGCTATTCATCTCAAAGATCCTCGAGAAAAGACTTTAGTTCGATTAGTGCATCTTTTAGAGGATGCTGCATCTAAGGGAGCACAAGTTGTCCTCTTCCCGGAATGTACCTTCACGACGTTCTTCCCTCGACACTTCATTTCGGACGAAGCCGAGCTGGAATCATTCTTCGAACATGGAGATATCATAACAGCGCCAAATACAAAACCAATATTTGATAAAGCGAAAGAGCTCGGAATAGACATCTGCATAGGGTTTGCCGAGGCGACGGACGCGGGCGAGCATTACAATACCTGCGTATATTATCATGCGAAGTCAGGATCAATATTATCAAAATACCGAAAGATCCATCTGCCTGGAGACTATGAGCCTTTCCCAGACCCTGAAGCTACGAATCAGCTTGAAAAGCGATACTTCAGGCCCGGAAACCTGGGATTTGAAGCTTTCCGGGTCCCGGACCTCACAGAAGCGCCTGCGGACCGTGGCGAACCCCTGTTCGGTATGATTATTTGCAATGACCGTCGATGGGCAGAAGCATGGCGTTGTTTGGGTCTTCAGGGCGTGGAAGTAATATTCTGTGGCTACAACACTACGGGGTTCGCTCCACATCTTTGGGGTTCATCTGTCAAACAGGATCCCAAGGAAGCCGAAAACATGGCGCTTTTCCATCATAAGCTGGTCATGCAAGCCAACTCATACACGAATGCTACATTCTCCGTGAGTGCTGCTCGATGCGGTTGGGATGACGACAAATACAATCTGATTGCTGGCTCATTGATCACGGGCCCAGATGGAACAATCCTAGCCGAAAGTCAGACGACCGAAGACGAAATAATCATAGCTGATTGTGACCTGGATCGCTGTAGGCAAGGTAAAAGCAGGACATTTGACTTTGCCAGACATCGTCGAGTTGAACATTATTCCCTCCTCACCTCTCAACCTGGCGTAATCGAGCCTCCCCATCTATCTGCGACTACCAACGGAAACAATGCCCTGCCGAATGGACATACGAACGGTGTAAAGAGTCCAGCTCCAACTATACGTTCCGTCTCAGGACCGGCATATACGAAAACGATCCGTATCCTCCTTTGCAACCCCAATGCCACAGAATTCATGACCGACGCCTGCCTCCAGATGGTGAAACCCACGCTGCCTCCGGATGTTTCTGTTCACGGCTTCACGGCCCCAGTACCAGCTCCATCCGCAATCGAAGGCAACTTTGACAGTGTCATGTCTGCCGCTGCTGCAGCCCGTGCTATCATTCCTATCGCAGACCAATTTGACGCCTTCTTGGTTGCCTGCTACAGCGACCATGCTCTTATTCGTATGCTTCGCGAGGAGCTATCGCAGCCGGTTGTGGGCATCATGGAGGCTTCGCTATTTGCCGCCCGGACGCTGGGAAGTCGTTTCGGTATCGTCGCAACTTCATATCGGGCCAAATTTATGATGGAAGATGCAGTCCGTCATTACGGTCTTGAAGGTTTCTGTGCCGGCGTCCGGAGCTGCCACCTTGGAGTTCTGGAACTCGAATCGAAGCCAGAGAAGGAGGTCCTTGCGATTATGTGCGAAGTCGGCAAAGAGCTGGTCAAAGACGGTGCCGATGTCCTCACGCTAGGATGTGCTGGTATGACCAACATGAAGGCCGCCGTTGAACATGCCGTGGGAGATACTGTTCAGGTCGTCGATGGCGTTGTTGCTGGTGTACATCATCTGGTAGGCTTGGTAAGAATAAACACAAAAACTGCAAAGGCTGGATTATACACCAGCTCGGCGATAGAAAGGAAACTGAGGGGACAAGATTACTGTTAGCAGGCCGCCTTGCTCAAACCCCGTTTGGTCTTGGAGACGGGTAACTTTTTTCGTTAATCTTTCGAAATCCTTTATCAGTATCTTTGAAAGCAGCCACCTAGACCTTTATACCAAGAAAAATACTAATATATACTTTCCATCTCTTTAAAAATTATACTTAAAAGTCTTTTTTCTTTTTCACATCCAACCTTTTTTATAACCGAGTATTTGAGCGCTCTCCTCAAGATGCCGGGATTGCTTGTTGCTTATTTCCCATCCTCGGTCTTTTCACTGTCTACAGTTCACTTCACTGTCGGTAATGAGTAGTTCAGGAGGAAAATCCAGCTCATCGGCCCCTCTACCTGCAAAGTCACTTTCCTAGGCGCGTGATGCAGGAACCGTTCTAGACAGGACCTAGCGGTTCACCGTCTTGGCCTGTATTGAGATTGCGTTCTGCTACCGTTCTTCGGCTACTATTTTACTAACTCGTTATACCACTTCAATCACCGGCAACCAAACCCCAACATACCTTACCAAGATGCCCGCGTTTCGTGTAAACGAAGGCAACCGCATTTACGAGATCCTTGATTTTCAAGGAGACGCAACATTTACGTTCAATTTCACCCGAGATGAAGTACAAGGCCAGATCCAGCTAGCTACAATTGCTCCTGTCGGCCCTGCCGGACACGTTCTTGTGCCTAATGTGCCTAATGTGCCCCCGAACAATTGTCCGAACGGCCCCTTACCAAATCAACCTCCTGTCAGCCTCCTTCCTGCCAACGGACATCGTCAGAACGGACCCCCGAATGTTCCTCCACCTCTTCGGAATGCTCCTCCACCTCTCCAGAATGCTCCTCCACCTCTTCGGAATGCTCCTCCGCCTCTTCAGAATGATCGTCGTCGAAACGATCTCCGCCAAAACGGGCGTCCTGCGAATGGTCCTCCTCCAAACAACGCTCTTCCCAACAATCCCCTCCTGAACGGTGCACTGCTGAATGGGGGTCTCAACAACAAAGGCGTTCGCCAGCGAAATAACGTCCCTGTCAACCCAGCCCCACCGAATGGTAGGCCATTTCCACTGCCTGTTAGGGAATGCAGATTATTGATTTAGGTTTAGGCTTCTTCCTGTACGCTAGGATTCCACATCACAAACTTGGGATTTTACATGTGGACAATACTCACTTGACCTGGCGTCCTGATAAAGGAAACCCTCGTCGGTTTATCATAACTCCAACCGGTACGATGCTTCTTTTTAATTTCTAGTCCACTGCTGATTCTGATAGCTGGTATTGAGATCTGGATGAAGGCTCAGGGACGCATGCTGAAGTTTAGGATGGCGCTGCAGATGGAAGGCGCCCTCCCTAGCAGCCAATACAATGTTCTGTTGAGTCCTAAGGTGGACAAGCCACAGGACCGTGGTTGGGCCAAATGGGAGGGTGCGAAAGTCCGACACAACGACGCCACGCTCCAGGCTTTCATGAAGGCAGCTTCTAGGCTAACCACAGCATGGCGTATGCCCCATTTTGCTGTCTAGAGTGACGGTTCTTAATGGGTTCCAATCGGCACTGCTAGAGTGCATTCTATATGGCCTCGAAAAGATTGTTCTGGTATGTGGAGACGAGGCAAAGGGTATTCAGCTTAGGACAAGTTACATGAATCAGAACTAAAGGCTCTTCTGATAAGTATCAAAACACTTAGTCTCATCTCGTCAATGTGAAACATTCTTCTTCGCTATCTTGCCGGCCATCTATTTCACGATCGGTGTCCGTATTCATAGTACTTTAACTCTATAGCTTTGGAGTCTACAATGTAGATCTAAACTATATGTCACTTTCCGAATTGCCACGAGGATGGCAACTTGCTTTCAGGCGTCTTACCGAGTCCAATTCGCCTTGGTTAGCTGACGGCAAAGCAGTTAGTAAGCGCAGACTCATCCTCCGACGGTAGTAAGTTCGGACTCTTGTTTGTATATTCGCCTCTAAGCTCCGTCTTAGTTGACCACTCATTAGACATAAATAGAGGTGCCAATATGCCAACCATGCCCACTCATCAAGGGACAGTGAAGGGACGAAAATCCGGTGAAAAGAGGGAGAATCGGAAAATAGCAAAAAGCAATCACATGATTTTAAGTCACGCTACTCGTTATGTACGGTTTAAACGGATCTTTGGGGTTCATTCACCATTAGAACCAGCCCCACTTCTATTTAAACCGCGCGTTCTGCTTCGGTTTTCCCAACATCCTCATTTCAACCACCCCGCCTCCCAACGCACAACCATAATCAATATGGTTACGATCCGTATCGAGGAAGCAGGAAGGACATACGTTATCACCGGCATTCATGCCCCGGTAACCTATACAGGTGGCTTGTTGAGGGTGGGCGCCGCTGGTCAGGTCCCTCCAATAGGGCCTCCGAACACCGTACAACCACAAAACGGACTGCCCGCGAACGCTCCGCCCGCCAATGGACTGCCCGTTAACGCTCCTCATGCCAACGGTCCTCATCTCAACCCTCCCAACAACGCTCCGCCCGCCAATGGACCGCCCGTTAACGCTCCTCATGCCAACGGTCCTCATCTCAACCCTCCCAACAACGGCCCTCCTGTCAACGGCCCTCCTGTCAACGGCTTTCTTGTCTATGCCCCTCCCGTCAATGGCCTTCCCGCCAACGGCCCTCCAATGAACGCGCCTCCAATAAACGCGCCTCCGATGAACGGTCCTCCAATTAACGCGCCTCCGATGAACGGTCCTCCTATCAACATGGCCATAGGTCAACCTCATAATGGCCTTGCCAATCTTGGCCCTCCTATCCCGGCTCAACCAAACGGTAAACTATCTCCATTACCCTGCTAGATCACGGGCCACTAATGCAAATTCAGTTCTATTCTTGCACGCCCGAATTCCTCAGAACCAGCTCGGCACAATTCGACTCCAAGGCGGAGCGGTCAGTTGGCACCCGAATAGAGGACAGCCTGCAGCGTTTATCATACTCCCTCAATGTAAGTCTTCTTCTTTTTGGGTTAAGCTCAAAAACTAATACTTCTAGCGTTCGTCGAACTGGATGAGCGGCCCCAGGGCATTCGCCTAGACTTCAAAATGCGCCTCCAAGGAAAGTCTAATCCAAACCACCTGTTCAACATCCTCGTGAGTCCCCGATACAACCAGAGGGACACCGACAATAGGGCGTGGGCGAAATGGGATGATGCTGAAGTCGCGCATAACGACAACACTATCAGTAACTTCATTAATGCCCTCACTGGGCTCACGACGGTATATCGTGTCCAATAACGCACTTCCAGGGTCTTAGGCTAATCTGGTTCAGGTTAACGACCTCAGGGAAGTAGAAGATGAAGCTAGGAATGAAGATGAAGATGAAGATGAGGATGAAGATGAGGATGATGATGAGGATGAGGATGCGGATTGGCCGATTCCTACTGTTATGCCGGCCGTAATTCGGCATTCTGTTTGATCCGATAATGAGGTATGGTGGTCCAGTGTATCAAGATAAACATAGTGTAGTACTGGGATCAAATCAGAGAATCCTTCAATTATAAGTATCTGCTGATCTCCTCCTCTTACATCGTCCAAGTGAACTATCATAATTTTCCCTCTTGCTATCCATTCATTTCACTTGACTTTAGATTATTCTGTTTACTTTTGCTGTAATATTTTTTTATTTATAATCAAAAAACGCTCTCATTAGGTTCGTGATAGGCTCTAGAGTGGCAGTTGGCTTTAGAGAGGTTCCTCGAGCTCCAATGATTTATGTAGACCGTAGACCGGTGGCCTCGATCGATGTGGAGGTGAGCACGCCCTAATGAAAGGCATGGAGTGAACGCGCTAATGTGGCTGTGCTCCGGCTAAGCTTTATTCAGCAAACGGCCTATACAGTCTCTACATTCTTCAAACACATCACCAATTTCACAATGGATTCAGGCCTTTCAATCCCTGGCCTTCGGCTTGACTCTGGCAAAGTCGTTGGAAAGCTCGACCTCACTTGGACACCTCCCGGCGGTGCTCCAATTCACCTGTCTATTTCGTCACTTGATCCTATCTCAGGTACTGACCCTACTCCAAATCAAGTTGCAGGTACTCAGCAATCTGTCGCTGGAGATGAGTCAGGAACATCCACTCGTGACACAATCCAAGTCCAGCCACATGCACAAGCCCGAAACGTGAAGTCTCCAGGTGAAGCGATTAAGGCTATGAGCGCCGAAGAACGCAAACGCCGCATTCGAGGCGCAAAGCCTTCCGAGCTTGCGAAAACGACTCTGAATCCCAAGCCTAGGCAGCGCGAAGGTGAGTTAATACTTAGAACTTTACGCTTGATTCAGCATACTAAGGAAAATAGAAACACCTACAGAGCTTTTTCTACATGTCCGTTGGCGCTCCAACAAAAATGGACATCTCGTTGTGGATTCGGAAAATGTCTCTTGGAGGTCAAACCATTCGATTCCACCTCAACCCGTCGAGTTCGATCATGGAGGTAGATTTCATTCCAACTATTGAAGCATCTCCACTAGAAACTGATTCCTAAACCTCTAAGTGTGCGCTCAGATATCAGCATACTCACAGGGCGTCAAGATCAAGTTCATTATCTCGCCCAGCTCTAAGAATAGTCGTGGGAATGAGCTATACGCATTGATTCCACCTAAGGCGGACAAGGTTGGCACAGCAGTGGGACCTATTTGGGATGCCGAAAAGGCCGAGCACAATGCTGGAGTAGTAGACGAATGGCTGGACGGACTGCGCAAACTTATGCCAGTTACGTACGTATCTGCCGACGGAAGCTCATATGAAGGGTTCAATCTCTTCCCTGAGTTGAGGTAAGCTTCCGTTAAGCTATGAGTAGACTGTGTCCATCTGACATAGCTCCAGACTGCTTAGCCCTCAGCTGTAATGAATTGGCGGAATCAGCAAGAATTTGGTGGGCCGATGCCGTTGAGGAAGATATGGACATTCCGTATGTTTGGGGCTTCATGTCTTCCTATTCTGCTTGTTTTTACTAGGGGCTTGCTTTGATACCCGTCATATGTGTCTCTCACTTTCATGTAATTTTTTCTAGCTAGTCAAACTCAGAGACTTAGCTTTTCTCACGGAACCTGTATTCCCTTCTCTACTCATTTCCAAAATTAGTCAGAAATCGTTCGGTCTCAAGAGGTCATTCTGCTTCTTGTTCACGAGTATTACTTTCCGCTTTCGTAAACATCAGTACTGTGATCTCATCATTTCCTCACCTCTGGCCCTAAATCAGTGATTCTATCCTGAATTTCGGCTTTCCTCACCCAGTGTACGAGACGCCTCAAGCACCACAGGCCTCAAGTACAGCTTCACGTACCATACTCCAATCATAGTTTTGAAGTTATCGTCCAACTAATACTGCTTCGTCTCGTTGAGCCATGGCCCAGCATATCTGTGTTGCCGGCTTGGAGTTCTATGTGCTCAAACAAGAAGGCACTTTGAAACTATGGCTCGAGTCCGGAGGAAAACAAACAGCCGTGCTTGAATTACCCGCCGCAATGGCAAGCAGTCCTTTCCCACTTCCACAATCTCAACAATCCCCTTTGCCTAACGGTCACCGTATCACATCACTAGGCCTCGAGCTACATTTAGTCAAAGCTGAGGGGCTCCTGAAGCTTCGCTTCAAGGGTACCGCTGGGGCAGTATTCACACTGGAGTACGATGGGACACTTCCACCGGTCATTGATCTCGACGAAAAGAAGCCGATCAAAGTCGACCCGGTTTCGCGGACAGATGACGTGGCACATGCACTGCCGGATGTGCTGATGGATACGGCGGTCCTAACGAACACGGAGAATCATGGGAATGCACACATCGACAAACTTGCCAAAAAGGTCGCGCAAATGGCGCAGACATTGCCACACGCGTTGCCGCAAAGCACCAACTGCCTGCCCACGACTTCGCTATGCCCTGGTAGGTTGAGTTCTTCACAGTTCGTAATTCAGAGGCTCGAGGTGACTAACATGTGATCAGACAAAACCCGGAAACCGTCGAAACCAACGCAGCGTCCCCAATCCTGCCAAAGCGACCCAAAGAAAAGAGCGTGCTCTTCTCCGAAAATCCTCTTTCTCTCAGGGAATAAGGTAGGTCCACGCTCTGGCTTTATTGGTAGCACGGGAAAGCTCTGCTTCGACGTTGAGAAGAAAAAGCTACACTGGGAGGCAAAGTGCGGTAGTAGGATTCCGATCACATTGAGCAAGAAACGTACGTTTCTCTTCATCCGTCTGATTTCTATCGGCTAATGGCTTCCCTATGTGATAGTCGAATTGACCTACAAATCGCATAAATGGGGTGAGAAGAAATTCGAGCTTTCTCACCAATATGGGAAGAAGAGCAAGACTTGGGCTTCTATCCATCTATCTGGCAGCAAATCACCTATTGCTGTAGAAAACCGTGCGGTAGAGGCACAGATGGTGAACCTTATTAGGAGATGCATCAAACAAAGCGCTACTTGAGATCTGGCATCCCTATCCATCAAAGCGCTTAGAAGACCTAGTTCACCCGACACTCCGACACTGCTACAGTGCTATATCTTCGGTTCCGGCTTGGTCAATTGGGAAGAATATGGGTCGAGTCTGGCTGCCGATTCAAGCGTCCTTCATGGGGAAAAATGATTCTTTGAGATGCCAATCGGTTTCCTTTGGTTGTTTGGCGTTTTGGTGTTGGTGTGTGATTGTTTGTCTCCTTGCTTCTTTACGAGACTTTGATGCAGATATTGATCGTGCATCCAGAGACTGCGCCGGCTTGAGATTCAGGAAGTGATCATGAGTAAGGCTGGAGGTTGGGAGAGATCGGAGTTAGGATTGGAAAGTGGTTTTTTTAGCAATTTGACTTCTTATTTCTTTTCCCCAGGAAACCTTCCTCCAAGCTGAGATCTAAGATGTGGTCCACATGGATCACGATGTGGGCGACATGGCCCATGTCGCCCACGTTTGCCCACGTTACGGCCCATGTCGTCCATGTTATGCTCCACGATGGCCCACATCGTCCACATCATGGTCCACATCATCCATGCCTAGCCCTACACGGAGAGATGGCAATTAAGGACGGCCTGAAAGTATGTAAGATCGAATCGGACCGGCTTAATCATAAGCAACCATAGGGTCGTATGAAGTGGGAAGGCAACGACGGTAGGAGTGTAAGATTGCCAAGAGTGGTGCAGTTCGACACAGAGAAAATACGAAGAGTTGGAAAGAAGAGGCATAAAAAAGAGGAAGCAGCAGGAAATGAAACTATTTCCAATTTTAATTCGATGATTGAAACATTGATGTTGGTGCCCTTGACGTGTCTTTAAGAATATATGACATTAATCCCCTAACTCAACCTAGCTAGAACGACAATGCTTCCGTCTCAGAGTTTACAGACTGTTAAATAATGAATCATTCTTGAGGATCGAACGCGCTATGCTGTGGTTTAGATATACTATGAGAGCCAGAAAGGGGTAAAAGAAGCGAGGGAAAAAAGAAAGCAAGCGACAAGAGGGCAAAACTCTCCACATCCGCTAATAAGCGATGTGTCGTTATCCGCCATTTCAATCTTCACGAAATAGCTTCGATACAGCGTCGATCATCCCCGAACCTCGGGACCCTGCCTCTAGGTTTATCTCAATCGATCCCACGGAGTATTCAACTGCAAATATTTCTTTTCTCTAGCTCAAACAAATAGTAAATGGTATCAATTTATAATCGCGTCTTCAAAGCCTGATCTCCAGGGAATCAATACCAGGTGCAAATGCCTTACACCAAGTGGCAGGATGCAGCTTCGCACCTCGATTTCCTGACGGAACAAGAACCTTCTGTCGTGGTACATCTCTGCCGTCAGCCGGATTGTCCAACATGTACTCGACCTGAGGCAGCTCCTTCGTCGATAGATACGACGGTGTCTAGTTTGAAGAAGACTGTATTGGATAGAGACTGCATTGATAGCTTCCCGGATTTGCCTTTTAGGTTAATGTGAGTTTTTGTCCATTACTAGAGTGAACCAAAAGAAGATGACTATGCCTGCGAGCCTCAAGATTGCCTACTCATTATCTTTAATTATAGGATAGGGAACTCAAGAGCTGTAGCTCTTCGAGACTCCCCCATCCCGTACACAAAAGACATTTTTGATAGTCTTATAGCTAGGTGGCACCTTCCACCACAGTTTATGGACTGTGTTCGAAAAGAAGATGCTTTGTTTGCTACGTTCGGCTTGAAACCGGCACTTCAAGAAGCTCAAGGTGCAGTTCCATGTTCTACGGGGACATTTGTCCGATATTAATGCTGCCCCAGACACCTTTAGTTATCTTTTCGTAACTCCGGCGAGCCGCTATGGCCGATTTTCACTCGCTATGAGCTATAATAAAAGATCAGGGAACATTCGCGGTGTACTTCTTGATGCGCGTGAAGTCGAGATGCTTGATTTTAAAGAGCAGTTACAGGCCTTGAGACACCTCTCTGATCATCCACTATTGGTACCAGCGGTGCTTCTGGAGACATGTACAAGGCAGATTGCAACACGTCTAGAAAAACTCACGACTAAAATGGGCGAAACACGATTCGACAAGTACATGATCGTGGAAAGGCAATCAAATCTGGAAGGAGAAGCAGCACCAACCGACGACAAAGGTGAAAGGTATCCTAATAGGACACAATTCTTCAACCATGTTGCAGCTGAAGCAGGCTTCTGCGAACTTCGGATCAGCTCGGTCCTTTATCTCATATCGGGATTGCTCCAGTGCAATGAGCATCTTCTCAGCCAAGCCAGGGACAACACGTCTTTGAAAGATCTCTGCCAAATCTCCGCTACAGTAGCCGACCGGCTTCGCCATACAGAAAGTCAGATGGAAAACCTACGCTTCCGTGGGCAGTATCTCCAAAAGAGAGCCGAGACACAGATTTCCGCGGTAATCCCACCTCTTGGTTGAGGAGAAGGCCAAATTTCGCTAATACATCATTTCAGGTGTACAACCTGATTGCGCAGGCCGACTCCCTTATCAATATGCAGATAGCCTCCGACTCCCGAGCCCTGTCCAACGCGGCACTACGTGACAGTTCCGCCATGAAGACGATTGCAGTGTTGACCACGATGTTTCTTCCAGGCACTTTCGTAGCAGTAAGTTACCATTGAACCGTCTATCTATCTCTTTTACTTAGCTAACGAATGGGGTAAAGACATTCTTCGCGATGCCTCTTTTCAATTGGGATGTCCCAAAAGGACACGCAGTAACCAAGACTCGATTCTATCTTTACTTCGCAGTCACCATTCCAGCCACCATCATTACCCTCTGCGTGTGGAGGCTCTGGATATTCTATCACAACCGTGCCGAAAGCTCAGCACGAATTGCATCCCAGGAGGATGAGCCAACGGGAAAGCCAGTGGAAGACGGGTTGTCAGATTCGGATGATGATGTGAAGCCCTACACAAACAAGGAGAAGACTACAGGGTACCAGAGATACAAGCGCTGGGAAGTCCAACCTCACGGCGACGTCTCCTCAGTGAATACGGATGAGGACCTTGGCCCGTATGGGAATCAGCTTCGGGAGAAATTCCGCACCAATCGTCGGAAAAGACGGGTGACTTCCACACGAGTGAACGTGTGAAGTACGAGTCTTGCTATCCAATTTACTGTCCTTGATGCAGGCAGAGATGGCAGCTTGCCTAAAACCAGAGTTGAAATATTGATGCTGGGGAGGAAGGGAAGGGTATTGAGCCGAGACTTTGCAAGAGAACTGTGACTGACATCCGACGGCTTCGTGAGACTTTCCTGAAAGGGACAAAATGCCAAGACCGAGGCAGCGAGCTCGGTTGGGAAATGAGGTGCGGCCGTAAGCAAGGACTTCAACCTTCTTCCTCCTCACTAATCATGACTGTAAGCAGCAATCCACCCCCCGACACATCCGTCCTCCATATACCCTTCCTCCTCAAACCACCCTGAACGTCCAGCCTATCCATTCGGGCGGCGAGGAATCTCCCAGGGCTGGCTCTCGCGATACCGTCAGCATGTTCAAAACCACCATCGTAAGTCCCCCACCACAGTTTCGTTTTCTGTCGAACGCGTGGAACTGATCATAAATCCTCAGGCCCTTCTTTGCCTGGCGTTCATAGCGCCCTATGTCTACGACCGTTATGTAGTCTTATCTTCAATCATCCTCAAAAATCGCCCGGGTCATATGGTGGCAATCAACAATTTCAAAGGACATGAGTTCAGGCTACAAGACTTGGTGCGGAACTGCGAGGATGTGGTGTTAGATGAGGGCATGGGGTTGGCGATACTGAGCTGTGATGGAGGGCGGGATAAGTGGAATACCGTCATGGTGAGTTGGAACCTAGCAGGTTGTCCTCGGCGAGTTGTCATTGCGCCGCATGATGGACAATAAATAGCTGACGCAAGACTAGGGTATCTTCCATGAAGAAGGCATCAGTAGCGGTGGACTCTACATCTATGACTACTCCAAGCAGGATCTCCCCGAAGAAAAAGCACTCAAGCGCATTACGCTCACGAACTTCCCTTCCGCTGACACAAATTTCCATCCGCTGGGGTTAGACTTTGACTCAACTACATCCACCCTTTATGTCGCCAACCACGTCAAGTCCGGGTCTAGAAAATCCGAACCCACCATTGACGTATTCGAGCTCTGGGTCTCATCTGCTACCGCGCGGCACGTTCTTACCCTGAAACATCCTCTCATCACAGCTCCGAATTCCATAGTTTCTTTGGGAGACGGAAAGATCTTTTTCACGAACGACCACTATATCAAAGCCGAGCACTCTAAGTTGCTCAGCAAAGTGGAAACGTTCAGTGGATTCCCAGGCGGTAGCGTGGTCTACATGGATACAATGCAAGAGACGGTCAAGAAAGTAGCTCGCGTACCGTTCGCTAATGGCCTCAAAATGCTGAATGAGACCACCCTGGCTGTCGCATCTTCTTCCAAGCCAGGTGTCTATCTCTACACAGTGACTCCGGATCATGATCTCGTATTCCAAAAATTCATCAGGTCGCCTACAGCGGTTGATAACATTTCGGTCGATGGAAAGGGAAAGCTTCTACTGGCTGGTCATGCCTATGCTCCGGGTATCATGACGGTCGCTGAAAATAGGGCCATGTGCAATTCGGAGAATCCCGAGGACAGGACGAAGGACGTTTGCAAGGTTCGGTCGCCAAGCTGGGTTGGTGAGTGGACTGAAGAGGAGGGACTGAAGGAACTCTATCTCGACACGGAGTTTGAGAGCAGCTCTACGGCCGTAAGAGATACGACGAGGGGGATAGGATTGGTCGTGGGGTTGTACGAGAAGGGAATTATGGTGTTCAAGGACTAGGGCCTGGTGCTGTTTTCGACGTAACGTGACGGATAGACGGCGGAGTTCCGGTTCACATTTTCGTGGGACGAAGAGCACGGCGTTTTATGGGATACAGGCTTATCGAACAGCATAGAGGATCCGCTGATTTGTTCCACAACATCCAGCATAGATCATTAGATCGTTAGGGATACAGTACCCATCTAAAAGTCTATTTGCTTCCAGCCCCTCCAGCTTCCTCCGCTATATACAGCAAACTCTCTCCATTCCCCAGGAACCAGTGTTCAACTCCCTCCCAATTAATCCTGGCCCCCCTCTCCCTCCCTCCCCAGCTCCTCCCTCTTCCTCACCAACTCGGCCTTCAACTTCGGGAAAAAATCCCTCACCATACCCACATCGACAAACTCATCCCAACTCACAATGACGTCCCCACTCTCATCAAACCCCATCTTCCACACATACTCATTATTATACTCGCCGACGGCCGTCTGTCCCAGCGCCGTAACCCACATGCAGATCTTGCGGCGCGCTACATCCTCGACGACGTCGTCGACGGTCAGCTGGAAGGAGGTGAAGATGGAGTTCATGCTGTTGAGGTTGGCGAGGTAGAGGTCGTTGGACTGCGGGGTGAAGTGCAGGCTGAGCGGGTGGAGGATGCGGGTGCAGGTGGGCGCGCGCAGGGAGATGATTGTGGTTGTGTCTTGGGTGTTGAAGGCTTGGATGAGGCGGTCGGCGGTTTGGCGTTGGCGGGTTGGTTGGGGTTGTTGGGGGGTCATTGTGGGAGGGTGGAGGGGGGGTTGGTTGGAGGGATGTAGCTATTTTTGAAGTAGCAGCTTGATTGAATTGAAGGCGAAGGTTAGAGGCGGGGGTTGGGGATTGGGTTCAATTTAATG